>CM065120.1:23647500-23900000 GCA_033026305.1 Cirrhinus molitorella
GTAAACACTGGGTTGGTATTTCTGCATCGATGTAGGGCGATTTTGAAGTTGGGGAAGAAAACAAGATGGGAGTTTTCTGACATACCCTAAATGGCATGCACATCGCAGAGACGAGAAAAAGACAAGCATTTGTGGTTAAAAAGTATATAAATTGTCAATTTGTTTTGAAAGAATTTGTTCGTTTCGCTAGATAAGACCCTTCTTCCTCGATCATTTAGAGCACTTTGAAGCGGCATTTAAACTGCATTATGGAAGTTCAAACTTGGAGGCACCATACATATCCTTTATATGGAAAGAAATCCTGAAATGTTTCCTTCAAAAAACAGAATTTCTTTACGATTGAAGAAAGAAAGAAAGACGTGAACACCTTGGATGACAAGGGGGTGAGTACATTATCTGCAATTTTTTGTTCTGAAAATAAACTAATCCTTCAACTTGTTTCGGACCTGGAATATTTATTTAAACTAGCTATAAACCTCACAATAAAGTGGATGTACTATTAAGAAGACATACCTCTTCCTAGACCGCATCTGAACAAACACTGTCAGACACCAGACACTGGTATTCAGTCTAAAGACTGCAGAGATTAGAAGAGACTTTTTTGTTAGGGAAGGAAGGAGCCGAGGAAATGAGCGCAATTTCCATGCGAGCCATAGTTTTCACCCAAACAGAAGGGCCATTAAGAAAAGCTAATGGATAAATTCAATACTGGCTCTTCCTGCCTGTTGCTACACTATTCTATAAGACTGTTATGCAGTAATGGTAAAATTAGACACATTCATTAGGCATATTCACTCATAGCCTAATGGTTTCTGTGTCTATGTGCTTTTGTCGTGTTTTGGACTTTTAGTTTGCACTCTGTTCCTGTTTCCGCTTTCATATTTGAATTCTGAACAGCCGCAACATGTACCTCAAGCACCGTAATAAAAACACCAATGTACCAATGTAATAAAAATGTGTCACGGTCACGTATTGAACGTGTGTTTTAGCACCACTCTCCGGACATTTCACTTTTAAACTGCCGTGAAGCGTGCAGTAAGGTACGTAATTATAGTGTTTCAGAAATGTATAGGCATGTATTTTTATGAGCCTGGGTTGGTTTCAACAGTAATTCCAGGTAAACCCAAAACCAGTCTGCTTCTTCAGAATGTCCTTAAGACTGATTCGACTAGTCATTGACTTGTCATTCAGGCAACCCACCAACTGGATTCTGAAAATGTTTCACACCGAGAAATTATACTTAAATGGTTAGTTCACCAAAAAAAAAAAATCTGTCATCATTTACTCCCCCTCATGTCATTTCAAATCTGTATGATTGCCTGTCTTCTTTGAAACACAAAAGAAGATAATTATCCCTTTAAGTATGGTTGTCAACATTTTACTCAAAGTATCTAGCCAAAAACATACTGCAAAAGTAAAGTTTTCACATTTATTTGTACTTGAGACTTGGACCAGCAACCATATTTTTGTAAAAGTATGTTATTGGCTTTAAAAGTGTAAATCCATAAAAATGAGCCAGCTCATTAAAATGTACCAAAAGAACTACTTTTTACTCCTTACATTTTTATTTAAGCCTCAAGTGTAATGTTTTGAAGGTCTTAAAAGAAAGTACAAGTATTCTGTTTCTGAACTTTAGAAAAGTACAAAATGGAGTGGAATAACTCAAGTACTTTATATTCCAGCTTGAATTTCTCTTGAACAATTGCTTGAGTAGAGCACATGCCTTCGATTTGACCCACACACTGATCAGATAGTCAGCAAAGGTAAGATTATTGTTCTTGGTACTTAAAGGGATAGTTCACCCAGACATTAAAGTTCTTTAATTAATTACAAACCCTCATGTCATCCCAAACCCATAAGACCTTAGTTAATCTTCGGAACACAAATTACAATGCTTTTGATGAAATCTGAGAGCTTTCTGAACCTACATTTTATGGCCCAGAAAGGTACTAAGGTACATTGTTAAAATAGTTCATGTGACATCAGTGGTTCAACGGTAATGTTATGAAGCTACAAGAATACTTTTTGTGTGCAAAAATAACCATAATTGCATCTTTCTTCTCTTCCATGTCAGTGTCTTGTGAACACACATCAAAGCCTGATACGGAAGAGAAGGAATTGTTGAATAAAGTGGTTATTTTTTGCACACAAAATGTATTTTATTGTTTTTTCTTGATGAAAGCATGATGATGAGTAATTAACGACAGAATTTTCATTTTTGGGTGAACTAGCCCTTTAAATCATGTATTCTTTTGCCATTTCAAGTGGTCAGTAACTCCAAATTTGACTTAAATTAGTGCTTAGTTTTTGAAAACTGTTGTTTTTCAAGGTTCATCCTCATCTGTCTGTAGAGAAAGGCAGTGCACATTTTATGATAGACATGTTAATGCAATTTCAGAGAGTTTGCAAATAATTTACCATGTAAACATAGTAAAACTTGAGCGACAGTGTCTGAAACCAGTAAGTCTGTGTTTTATATGCTAATTTAAGAATAACACATCTTTTAATGAAAAAGAAAGGGGGTGGGGGGGAGGAATCATGCTGGAAAAAGTTCAGAGGGGTTTCATTTAATTACCTAGGAAGAGGAACAGCTGGTTCAGAGCACAGCGGCAAGATGATTTTGTAGAACATTGTTGTAGTTCAACAAAGCTATACAGGATAATACAGCTGTTCATTTTGATGTCCTTAAACCCAGAAACACAATTTTATTTTCAAGCCTTGGTCAATTGGAATTTTATTTTAGTAAAACTTTCATGTTCAACATAAATTACACACTTAAAAATTATGACAAGTTGCCACTAAAGTGACTACAACTACCAAAAGGAAATTAAACAAATACCAGAGGTACATTTCAGCAGCTTAGACAGGAAAGTCTTCAAATATTGTCTAGACAAAAGGAAACCATGGGACTTACATTTTACAACTTAAATTAAATGTAAGAGAAATGACTGAGTAATTTGTTATAGAACAAAATGTAAAAGTAATGTTAACCACAGACCTTTATTCATAAAATTCTGAAAAGCCATAGGAAATTCTAGCGGCAAATTAGCTTTCAGTGTTGGCCTACAAATTGACGTCATGACTGAATAGCTCTACAACAGAGAATGTAATTTAAAAGGCAGTCAGGAATGACGTCCATTAAGACTCTACAGAGGTCATATCCCCCACAGATATCAGGTGACTAACACATTTACAACACCAGCGTTCAATAAACCCAGCAAGCAAGCGAGAGAACTTAAACATATGCGAGGCAGTTGTGTGTTACTGCACATGTTTGTTGTGCATCTCCCCTACCTACTGATTCACTAACACGCGCTAATACAGTGGCTAATGAGGGGCCATTACTGTGGCCAAAAATAGGCAGAGGACACAAGACCAGAGTCTACCATTTAGACTCTGCTAATAAAAATATATGGACCGTACTGAGGCCACGTCCAGAGAGAAAGGGAGAAAGAGAAAAGTGATGGAAATAGAGGCAAATAGAAGATGACAGAGAAAGACAGCATGCCTTCTCCTAATCCTCTTTAGATGTATTTTCCATAGGAACTGTAAAGCTATTTGGATGTATGTGTGTTCCACTGGACAGAACTGGTATGTGTGTTTCTGACAACCTCTTTTACAGTAAGTAGCTCCATTAGGCCACATTTTGCACATCTTGTACTTTTCCACCTGAGTCAGGTCTGACCATTTCCACCTTTCCAAAGGGACACATTCTTAAAGCGATAGTTCACCCCAAAATTAAAATTGAACCACTGATGTCACATGGACTATTTTAATGATTTCCTTACTACCTTTATGGGCCTTGAGCATGTTAGTTGCATTGCTCTCTATGCAGGGTCAGAAAGCTCTTGGATTTCATTAAAAATATCTGTATTTGTGTTGTGAAGATAAATGAAGGTCTTTCAGAAGTAATTAATTGACAGAATTTTATTTTGCGGTGAACTATCTCTTTAAGGCTTTAAGGTTCCGCATTTTTTTTGCAGGTAAGCAATTTCAATAGAAATCATACAGTTGTGAAATCTGTTTGAGGACAAACATTTCCTCACTCAGATTTCGCAACTAGTTCAAATTGGTGAAGCAGATTCAACTTATTTACCAACCAAAATGTGTGCGCTGTGATTCATACATCATTACACTATTGATGATAGACAATGGATGTTTTCCGACAGAGACCATACCTGTAAGACTTCTTTATGAAATGACTTCTGTTCTGTTTGGTTAACCATCAGTGTTTATCAGAGCAAGCCAAGTAGTCATATGTTTATGTTCTGACAAGGATAATGCACAGTCAGCCCATCATTATGGCAAAATAAAAACCCAGGGTGATCTTGTGACATCCTGAAGGGGTTTATTTTGCCATAATGACAGGATAACTGTACATTATCCTGGTAATTACACGGTTAGTTAGCAGGTAAATAAATAAAGGGTCATGGAATGTTGATCTGAGTTTAAATTATTGTTTTATGTGAGAAGAAAAAGACCACAAAGTGCTGTGAGAAACTAGTAGAGGGTAGAAGATAGGTTGCAAAACACATTTAGAATCTAGTATTCCAGAAAAACATATAATAAAAATAACAATTACCTGTAAAGAGATTTGTATTGCATTTTATTAAATAAATGTAGCTTTTAAAGAAATAGTTCACCCAAAAATAAAAATGTTGTCTTTAATCACTCACCCTCATTTTGTTCCAAACCCGTAAGACCTTTATTCATCTTCGGAACACAAATTAAGATATTTTTGATGAAATCTGAGAGTTTTCAGACCCTGCACAGACAGCAACGTAACTGAAATGTTCCAAGGCCCAGAGACATAGTAATGACATCAGTAAAACAAAAAAGGTGGTTGAGTATGGTGACTTCGAGGAGAAGAATTGTTGAGTAAAGATGTTATTTTTCTTTTCTTTGTGCACAAAAATCATTCTCATAGCTTTGTAAAATTACAGTTGAACTATTGATGTCACATGACTATTTTACTGATATCCTTTTCGGGAACATTTCAGTTCCATTGCTGTCTATGCAAACTCAGAAAGCTCTCAAATTTCATCAGAAATATCTTAATTTGTGTTTCAAAGGTCAACGAAGGTCATACGGGTTTAGAGCGGCATGAGAGTGAGTAATTAATGACAGAATTTCCTTTTTTGTGTGAACTTACCCCTTTAAGAAGAAATGAGTCTGCTTTCCATGATATGCCACCTTAAACAAACATTTTCTTGGTCACCGCAACATTATGAAATGCAAGTGTTTCTCAAACAACTGGCTACTGGTTTTGCATAACTTTGGTTGTGTAGTCTTAAGATGGCAAGGTGCTGCTTGCAAGGTTCACATAATAAATATGTCTACTTCTCAAACATAAATAGAGCCTCTTGAGTCTAACGTTCTGCGGTGATAATTATACACACAGCAGACCACGGACATACACTCACACACAGACAAAACTAAGATTCGCTTTGGTCTGAATGACACCTTTATGCACTGAAGGGAAGGTAGGAGTGCAGAGTCACACACACACACAGACTCTATGTCTGGAGTTGATTTATTTCAGGCCATTGCTTTCTAAACAGGACATTTATACATTGCCGCTTATTATACTTCACTCTAAATGCTCTTGTAGGTGGATCATTCCACAAATAACTGCCTGTTTGTGTTTCACGACTGGGACCAAACTCTGTTGAGCTGTAAACTGTTGTTTTATACACTCCATTATTCTGATGTCCATATGATGAGACTTGGTTACTCTGATGGATGACATTCTGTGAATTAAAATGGGGCTTTTGGCTTACTCACGTCCTTTGCTACCGTTTTTTTTAATCAGGGTTGGGTTGATATATTTTCCTTCATTTCTTTCTTTTTTTTACAATGGAAAACAAGTGCTACCAAGATTAGCTACAGTGTGTAAACTTTTATTACCACTCTAAAAGCTAACCAAGGTGGAGGGTTACAGCCTGTCGGAGACAATTTTCCACTTACGGACAAGTAGGGGCGAGAGTGTGTGTGTAGTTTAATGTGGTAAAGTAATTGTTTAAAGTTATCCTTTTATTTTCAGTCTTGTGAAGTTATGATACAAGACAAAAACAGGGAAAGGGGGATGGAGAGAAAGAAAAGCAATAAAAATACTAAGTTAGAAAATGGTTTGCTTTGCATGGAAAAATCCTGGAATTTTGTCCGCAACATATTGACTGTGCTGGTTTTATGTTACACTGCAGTGAGGTTGTATTCCAGAGTGAAAGCCCTAATTAAATTCCAAAATTGCGTTGTTACCCTAAAGGAGAAGTTCACTTCCAGAACAAAATTGTACAGATAATGTACTCACCCCCTTGTCACCCAAGATGTTCATGTCTTTCTTTCTTCAGTCGTAAAGGAACTATGCTTTTTGAGGAAAACATTTCAGGATTTTTCTTCATATATTGGACTTCTAGGTGCCACAAAGTCTTAAACTTCCAAAATGCAGTTTAAATGCAGCTTCAAACAATCCCAAATGCGGTTGTAAATAACCCCAGTCAAGGAAGAAGGGTCTTATCTAGCGAAACATCTAGTTATTATCTAGTTATATTTAGTTTTTTTTTTTTTTTGTATTACAATTTATATACTTTTTAACCTCAAACGCTTGTCTTGAACTCAGTTTTTTCTAGTTCAAGACAGTTAGGGTATGTCGAAAAACTCCCGTCTTACAGTATTTTCTTCCTCAACTTCAAAAATCATGTCAAAATCATTCTACGTCGCTGCAGAAGTAGCAACCCAGTGTTTGCAAAGTGAAGATCAAACCCCCTTAACAAAAAGGTAAAACAGCAATGTAGGATTTTGAAGTTGAGGGAGAAAATGAGATGGGAGTTTTTTGACATATCCTAACTGTCCTAAACCAGGAAAAAAAAAACAGTTCAGGCAGAGCAAAGGCAAGATGAGTGTTTGAGGTTAAAAAGTATATAAATTGTAATAAAAAAAAAAAAAAAAATAAATAATAACCGATCATTTCGCTAGATAAGACCCTTCTTCCTCGACTGGAATCATTAACAACCGCATTTGGGATCGTTTGAAGCTGCATTTAAACTGCATTTTGGAAGTTCAAACTCGGGGCACTTTAGAAGTCCACTATATGGAGAAAAATCCTGAAATGTTTCCTTTCCAACATAACTTCTTTACGACTGAAGAAAGAAAGACATGAACATCTTGGATGACAAGGAGGTCAGTGCATTAGGTGTACGTTTTTGTTCTGGAAGTGAACTCCTTTAAAGAAGTATTTCAACTTGATTTAACCCATAAAAATTGTTTTGCTGGTATAAACACATATATGCTCATTCTGTGGTGTTAAATAACATTTTTAAGTTGAATAAAAGGTGCAGTGCCATTTTATCCACAACTTATCTCTGTTGGCTGCTATTTTATATAATTTCCCCTCAGTATTATTTTTCTACATCTCCCTGGTGATTTGAAGGTATAAGGGAGCCCTTAGTCAAAGGTTATTTTCTTTTCTGCTAGAAAAAGAGAAGAGACAGAGAAGAAGGAGAGCGGTAGTGATATTTACTGATGTGCCGAGTGATGAAAGTGGCTGGTTGGAAACAAATATTTCAAGGCAGGCAGCGGTTGACAAGGGACAGATAAAGGAATAAGATGAATTAGAGCAACAGATGAGTTGAGAGATCCAGAGAAGGTTTCTAAAGGTAAATACATCAGAAATCCTGAGGATATTGCTTTTTATTGGCTACATCTGTTAAAAACAGCTTTTACCATCACCTTCCTGCAGTCAAACTAATCCAGAGTGCAATATAAGAGCCTTTTTAAAGGTCAAAACACACTGTGAGATTTTCTTTGTAAAAAGCCTTGCAAACTTGTCAGACCTGCCATTTTTATGCCTCCTATTCGGATTTCCCCTGAACTGTGGGCAAAGTGTCCTGGTTATATAAATTACTAAATTAAATAATAATAATAATTAGATAGCTTTGTGGAACAACTAATGACTGGAGGCACTTAGCAAGTTAACTATCTGCAGAAGCATTTCTGCAAATATAACATCTATTTAACTATGTGTTCTGTCACATTATTTAAATTATTTGTTTTTATGCTGGCATATCATTGTGGTATCAAATCAACTGTGACTGATTGTTTTACATATCAGTCAGACTTTCATGTCTGTTTGAACAGCAGCTACGCTAATTATGTTCCTATTTGTTCTCCGTTTCTGCCACGGGATTGACGTCCCGTGGTAACTAGGAATTACACAAGCTTCAGTCTGGATCAAGAACACCTAAGAAGAGATGATGATGCCAACCCCTCGGAGGACTTTAGATGATATCAGCCCTGATACACCATACATCACTACCGAATTTTACTACAGTAATTTGATTGTAACATATCAATCATTACTGTTAACATTGTACAAATTGTACAAACTTTAATTTAACAAACTTTATTGTACAAACTTTAATTTGCTGTACAGCTGCTTTGAAATGATATGTTTCGTGAAAAGCGCTATACAAATAAACTTGACTTGACTTGACTTGACATGGATAGTACTTGAACAGAATAAGCAGCAATGTGGATCAGAGATTTCAATGTTTACTCAAGGGTTTGGCAACACTTGACTTGTAGGTTGCAAAACATGCAGGCAGTACTACAGGCTTAATTTGCTCCAATGGTAGCAAAATTTCTAATTTGATCACATTAATTATGATAAACTTAAATACGACTGCTTGCAGAATTTGAATGTAATTTTTTAAATAATAGCACAAATATAATAGATAAAATTGACAGCCCTAAGGCTGTTCACACTTGGCGTCTTTTTTTTTTAACTGCCAGTGTCTGTTTTACATTATAACACTATGAAGTAGACCATATTTTCAAAAAAGTCCTGAGCGCTTTTATAAACGCCACCGCCGGCAGCTTTTTCTGCAGCTCAGAGCGTCTTTTCAAGTTAAAAAAAGTTCAACTTTTCTGAAAAGAACGCCCTACGTTAAGCGCCTTTTTGACAGCTGACCAATGACAAGCGAGAAGCGAGACCTGTCGTTTCCATAACAAGAACAAGAAAAAATGGAGAATGTACTGGTAGATTTAATTGTTGTGAACCGACATTCTCCTCACCCGTTAAGAGGGGGACGGGATCAGGAAAAGTCTGCGAGCCGGGACTCGAAAAAGGGACGCCCGAAGCACAACGGTGCTACTAGGATATCGGCACCGCAGATAGTCCCGGCAGACCTTTCCTGATCCCGTCCCAAAAAAAAGCCAACGCAAGAGCGAGCTTCCGCTTTTCTCAACATTTCTCACATTCATACGGTTGCAGCTGTTGATATAGCAACAAAAGACGCCCTCGGCTGCAACGCTGTGTGAACACACCCTAATACATATTTTATTAAAAATCAAGATAAAAATGTATATAAAAAATAACTAAAATAATTAAAACACACAGGCAAGCAAAAAAAAAAACCTGTTTTCTCATTTAGCTTTAAGTCAGCATGACATGAAAACCTATTTTCTAAATGCTTTAAACTTTATATCCGTTTTTTGACCTCACACTTAAAAAAAAAAAAAAATCCTGGGTTATTTGCTTAAACCAAATACCTGTGTAAGGAAGCTGGTTTGATTTGTCCCAATTTAGGTTGCTAACCGTCCATAATCTGTAACCTGTAATCAGGCAACCAGCTGCCAATACCACTTCCCTTATCAGTGTTCACTGTGCTTATGAAAGCAGTATGTGTGGAAAACAGAAAAAATAAATGAATAAAAAATCATAGCGTAACTGAGAGAGAGAACTTTGAAACTACTTGCAGCGAGTTTTATAACTGGTGTTTTTTATGGGTCACGCCAAAATTACTTGGTGACCAGTGATTTGCGAGTGGAAATTGAAAAAGCCAGAATAGCACTTGAGAAGAGTGATTAAAAATGTTTTAAACCTGTTGATTTGCTAATTCACAAGTGTTTATTACTATACTCAAGCTGGGGCTTTGACCATAGGAGGTGGAAGAAAAATAAATGGTCAAATCTGGTCTTAAAGCTATTCAATATTTATTCAATAATGTTCATTGAGCTTTTAAAAAGCAACTTCAGTGCACTGTATAACTGATTTTTTCTTCTCTTTTTCACACAAACACACACACACACACACACACACACACACACACACATAAATATCGTTTTTTACTTCATTTACATCCAATTTTGGGTTAAGTTTTTTAACCTAATAGTAATTTTTAAACAACAGTTGAGGGAAAAAAGGCCAGCATGTTGGATCAAACATTTGCCAACCCAGCTTGGTCAAAACAACTTAGTATTGGGTTTGCTAGGTTGCCAAAATTCTGTTGGTTTCAGACCTCTCTTTAGTTCTAGTTTGGGATTCAACCTCGCATTTAGTCGATCTTCCTCCATCCAGTCAACAACCAATGAACAGAACATTTCCTTCCTACATTTTTTATTTTTCAACTATTCATTTCACTCAGATTTACATCACAGTCAGATGGCAAAAGGATGTGTCACTACTTTCTGTTTTCCTTAATTTACTTCCATTTTTCCATCTACTTCCAAATGACTGTGACAATGAGCTTTTACAAAATGTTTAGAGATTCTGTGAAATGCACATGTAGTACATTTACATTGTTCCTGTTATCTCATTATGTCCAACATCAAATGTGTAAAAGCCTCCTGGCAAACACAGCAGATAAAAGCTTTTCTGGATTTTTCTACATCGTTGAGTGAAGCTATGAGTTCAAAACCTCCTTACAACCTCTGACAACTGCTGAAGGCCCAGTTCATACATGCAAAAAACTATCACCCATAAACTAGTGCAAACAGAATAAGTGTGGTCTTGGCTTTTTCCTTCTTTTTTTAAGCTGCTCAGTGCTAAACGTGGTGTTCAAAGATACGAAAACCACACACACTCACACACACACAAATAAATGCTTGCAAGCAAGCACACGCACACATGTGCACTTTAGTTAGGCTTAATCTTCATAAATCCCTGAGTGCAGACAGAAGAATACTTTCCTTGCTTTTCCTTTCTGTTAAATCACGGAGAAAAAGGTCACAACATTAATACAGTCATAACAACAGCACTGACGGCATATTGTTCCACACATACCCGCTAAAGTTATCAGGTTCTTCCAGGGCCCAACATTTCATCTTTAGGATGAATGTATTTCATAAGACTCTCATTGAGAGCCACAGCAAATGGCGTGCAAATGGAATGCATCATTATGCAAAAACACCAATGAAGAGAGGAGATACCAAGTGGAACATTTGTCTTCCCATTTGTCTTCCAGACTGATCTGAGCTGCTTATTTGCTTTAAGTATTATTTGGATTTTTTTACACCGTTCCTAGTACAGCAATTAGGATGATAATGAATCGAAATTGTGTTAAATGAAGGGTGTTTATGTTTTGTCAGCCTAGCTGTGTGACTAAAGGGATATTAAAGGAAGAAGGGAGGATGAGAGAGAAAGAAGGAGAAAGTGAGAGCTGGGCAATGTGGCTTTGAAAATAGTTACCAGCCCAAGGCCACACAAGATACAGAACTCACCTTCAACATAATCATTTCTCATTGTGTATCGGTGTGTGTGTGAACTGGCACAGCAGCACAAACAAAAAAAGGGTGGCAGCAGACTGCTACAACCTCATGGTACGGCCCCTCTATGTGCCTGCTGGATAATTCGGACACCTGCTGTGCCACAACCCCGGCATGTACAGATGTCCTCTAATATGAGCCCACCTACTGGACCTTCCCCTGATTTCCTAATCGCTCTGAATTGCAGAGCAAGAAATAATGAGCAGTAATATCTGTCAGAAACATTAGCTGATCTAAAATAAGATGCTATTAACAGGGATGATTTCCACAGAGCAAATAACACTGTCGATCAGAGAAAAGAAATTCAACAAGCCAACAGAAACTAGAGCCATCCATAAACTGAAATACCTAGATTCTACATGAGCAATTGTTCCTAATTATCATACGTTTGCACGTTTGCTATACTGGAAATGTCAAAATCCATCCATTAACACATGCAAGTCAACTAATAGATGCAGCCTGCAACAGTAACAGCCCCCTCTAACCGATTTTCATTTAATTTGGCAAATAATACAGCACACTACTGATAATAAACTTTTTTATTATCAGAGTATTGGTAAAACATCCTTGTTATGTATATTCAACATATATTTTTGGGTTGTTTTTAACCCCCTACTTCACTCTATATCTGGGTGACGGAAATAAGATTGTCACGTTCAGAATAAATGCATACATCTTAAACTATCCAAAGCATCATCACTTCTCACTGCCACCTGTGGATGACGATAGGAATGGCTTGAGGATGGGAATATGGATGGATAATAAAAACAAGAAAGCTGGGTGATGAGCTTGAGGTGGAAAGCTGGACCAAGAAGAATATATATATATATTCTGAAGATATATATATATATATTCTGAAGACAACTGAGGGACTCATATGCAACTATTACAGAAGGTTCAAATGCTCACTGATGCTTCAGAAGTAAAAAATATGCATAAAGAGTCAGGGGGTGAAAACTTTTGGATAAAAGGGTAAATTTAACTTATTTTGTCTTCTTGGGAACATGTAAGTATCTTCTGTAGCTTCTGAAGGGCAGTATTAAATGAACAAAAAATATGTGGGCAGTTTAACTGTTCAGGACAAACAAGGAACTCAAACAACAGTCACTAAACAAAAAAAAAACACAGCTGTGGATCATTCAGGTAACAACACAGTATTAAGAATCAAGTGTATGTAAACTTTTGAACGGGGTCAATTTTATAAATTTATTTTTTCTTGTGGACTATATATAAAAGTATTTTATGTGAAATATCTTATTTAAGCCAGTACTAAATAAAAAATAACATGCATTTTTTATAATCCCTCTTATTTTGGTAAAATAATTAACATTTTGCAGATTCTGCAAGGTGAATGTAAACTTTTGACTTTAACTGTGAGCTCTTTACTTACTTTTTTATTAGACTTCCCATTAATGGCAGTATATTGTTAATTCAGATTGATTTGCGAACACAGAACACGCATGAACACAATAGGCGGGATTTTTTTGTATGAACTAATCATAGTCGATCATAACCAGTCATATCCAGTTACAGGGGTTGGACAATGAAACTGAAACACTTGGTTTTAGACCACAATTAGTACGGTGTTGGGCCTCCTTTTGTGGCCAATACAGCATCATTTCGTTTTGGGATTGACAAATACATGTCATGCACAGTAGTCAGAGGGATTTTGAGCCATTCCTTTTATAGAACAGTGGCCAGGTCACTATGTGATTCTGGTGTAGGAAAATGTTTCCTGACTCGCTCCTCCAAAACATCCCAAAGTGCCTCAATAATATTCAGATCTGGTGACTGTGCAGGCCATGGGAGATGTTCAACTTTACTTTCATCTTTATCAAACCTCTCTGTCACCAGTGTTGCTGTGTGCATTATCATCCTTATACATGGCACCACCTTTAGGGTACAATGTCTGAACCATTGGGTGCACATAGTCAACCTTCACACTTTGCTCTTACTGGTGGAATGTGCAATAAGTGAAGATTGGCCACCTGGCTGCGCAAATATAGCCATGAAACCTCCAACACTATATTGGCCAGTGTTTCAGTTTCATTGTCCAACCCCTGTATATTGCAATGGAAGTATTGCCTCCTCTCACGTGACTTTCCCCCATTCATTCTCAATTTGCCCCATCAAACTCACCACAGTGAAGACTAAAAGGATGCTGTTATAATCTTAGACCTAAATACTGCAAGTGCTTGCAGTGTACATTTTGTAGTTTGCAGCATTACATCACTCGCTTGCAGACACTGTGTAAGAGTCTGCAACTATTATAAAATATTCTTTACCACAACCACCTGCCAAGGGTAAATGCAGCCCCTGCTGATCTGGCACTAAAATATGAACAGAATGGACATCAATTGAACAAGTGAGTGCTGGCTTGGGCTTTAATGTTTAATCTGGTTATTCTGTCAAGGCTATCCCATTTTTCTCGCAGAGCCTCACATTGTGTTGTTGGTTGTCTGATGCCTCAGCTGGCAGAGTCTGCAGCGGGCCAAGATTAGTGAAGAGCTTATAATTAAATGCACCAAGTATCGCTGTAAACAGCATGTCTCCTGCAAGACAAAAAAAGCCACCTTGTATGGCTGTCACGACAGTGCTGTAATGCTGTAAAACGACTACAATACCAACAGGATTCTAAGCAAATTTCTGAAAATTCTGTCATAATTTACTCACTGTTATGCTATTCCTATGGAAGCCTGTTTCCGCCACTAAATAAAAAAAAAAAAAAAGTTATTATGACTTTTATCTCACAATTCTTACTTTTTTCTCAGAATTGTGTGATATAAACTTGCAATTCTGACTTTTTTCCTCAGAATTACGTGATATAAAATCGCAATTGTGAGTTATAAAGTCAGAATCGTGAGACAAAAACATGAAATTCTGCCCTATTCCACACAATTCTGCCTTTTTTTCTTTGAATTATGAGATATAAACTAGCAGTTGAGAGTTATAAAAATCCATCTTTGATGGGAAAAAAGATGTTCTCAGAATTGCGAGTTTCTATCTCACAGTTCTGGCTAAATAACTCACAATCGCTTGTTATAAAGTCCAAATTGTGAGGTTTGTCAACACACTGAAAAAATGGTAACATCTGGTTTTCAGTCAAATATAATATTTAATATAAAAAATACCCCAAATCAAATGCAGTGGCACATAGTGATATATACATCATGCAGTGATGTATACACCATTGGTTTTTGAAGCATGAAACATATAAACCTGACTGAGTAGTATTGTCTATTGTCTAAAAAAAAAAAAAAAAAAAAAAAAATTCTTTAGACATCTTCTATTTTGTTCCACACAAGAAAGCAAATTATATTCATCCTACATGAGGACAAGTATATGATAAATTAATTTTCATTTTTAGACAATTCTTTTAACCCATTGGAATTTAGAGGAATGGAGTATTTTGCTAAAATGTTGTCCTGCGTTACAGTAAGCAGCAGGAATAGAGGTCATTTCCTCTGTACAATCACTCAAATTGGCAATATCTAATTTAATCCATGATGGAGCCATCAGAGGGGGAACAAAATTACTGTTGACCATGACATAACAACTGAAGAAACTTCAAATCCCCTCAAGCCATTTATAACCCTAGATGTGTGCATTTAATAACATCATGCAAGAACACTACTGTTATTTTGAATAGTTAATTCTCTTAAGCATGGCCACTAATCTCATATTTTAACTTAGTTTCCTGACGTGCTGCGTTCTGCTGCCAGAGCATGTGAGAACGTGTCAGAGCATCTGTGTGAGTACTGAGCTACTGAGGATTTCCCATTAAAAGATGGATTAAGTTCTCATTCCTGTATACCACAAAACCTCTTTCTCTCTCTCTTTCTTTCTCTCTCTCTCTCTCACACACACACACACACACACACACACACACGCACACACACACACACACACACACACACACACACACACACACACACACATACATGTGTCAAGTGTCTCTCTAGAGAGAATTTTAGATCTGTTAGAAGTGAACAGGTGCACCATGACCAACAGCCAACAGCAAAGGCCATGCAGACACCAGCATAACATGTGTCTCATGCAACTCATAAGGAAAACATGAAAAACAGCTAGCACACATTTGTTGATACTTAGGACTCCTTACAAAACTCTTCACACATTTCCCCTCACCAATTCTCAGCTTGGCAGAAGTGTTTTAAACATACCAAAACACTTCATACATGTCTTAAATCAACTCATTTTTTCATTACACTCACAAAGCTTTTCACCACCCAGCAAGCACACTTCAGCCCTACTCAGACGGGACTAGTTTTCCAGAGGGTCATTTGAGAAATTTGTGTTTCACAGATGTACTTTGCAATTTTAATCCTATCCGAATCTGCCAAGTCTGTGTTTTTCTGACACAACCGCTGTAATAAACATTATCTACTGTTTTTCTACAGGAAGTGTTACATGGTTCATGTGTTCATTACAGTACTAAATTATTTCACCTTTGGTATAGATGCTAACAAAACTGAAAGACTAAACCTGTGTAGGTGTTCAGCTACATCTGTTTTGATAGTAATACCTACCTGATCTCATGACGAAAACGTACCTGTGGGAAGAAACGAAATACATACAAATAAGTACATATAACTGCAGTTTTCACCAGAAATGAAGACTACAGGCGGTAAAACAGCGAGCGCTTCATTTTCGTACACAGTTATGATTACAGCTCCATATATCAATTTCTGGTCAACCTAGCAAGAGTTATAGCATTAGAAATATAGCTTTATACAGAGTTATATAAAACACTCTTTTAGTGCAACTCAGTAGACATTTCTCATTGAATATGTTAGGAAACGTGCATGGTGCTATGTATTTCGTGTCTTTCATATATTCTAGATTCATCACATGTAAAGTGAAATATTTCAAAAGTTTTTTTGGTTTAATTTTGATGATTAGAGCTTACAGCTCATGGAAGTCAAAAATCCAGTATCTGAAAATATTAGAATATTTCCTAAGATCAATCAAAAAATGGATATGCAAAACAGAAAAGTTCAAGTTCTTTAAAGTATGTTCATTTATGCACTCAATACTTGGTCGGCAGCACATATTACAGCAAATGACTTGCTCCTAGCACAAATTACAGCATCAGTGAAATGTGGCATGGAAGTGATCAGCCTATGGCACTGCTGAGTCAATATTGAGACTTCAGATCATCTGTATACTGTTGGATCAACTGTTTCTCATCTTTCTCCTGAAAATATCCCATAGATTCTCAATGGAGTTCAGGTCAGGCATATTGGCTGGCCAGTAAAGCACAGTAATATCATGGTCAGCAAACCACTTGCAAGTGGTTGTTGCACTGTGGACAGATGCTAAAGTCCTGCTGGAAAAGGAAATCAGCATCTCCATAAAGGTTGTCAGCAGATGGAAGCATAAAGTGCTCCAAAATCTCTTGGTAGATGGCTGCACTTGATAAAACAAAATGGATCAACACCAACAGACGTCATGGCACCCCAAATCATTACTGACTTCAGAAACTTCACACTGGACTTCATGCAGCTTGGATTCTGTGCCTCTCCAGTCTTCCTTCAGACTCTGGGACCATGATTTCAACATGAAATGCAAAATTGACTTTTATCTGAAAAGAGGACTTTGGACCACTGAGCAACAGTCCAGTTCTTTTTCTCCTTAGCCCAGGTAAGATGTTTCTGATGTTGTTTTTGTTTCAGAAGTGTCCTGGTAGTCCTTTTCCTGAAGATGTCTGAATGTGGTGACTCTTGATGCGCTGACTCCGGCTTCATTCTACTCCTTGTGAAGCTCTCCCAAGTGTTTGAATCAGCTTTACAGTATTCTCAAGCTTGCAGTCATCCCTGTTGCTTGTGCACCTTTGCCTACCAAATTTCTTCCTTTCAGTCAACTTTGCATTTAATATGCTTGGATACATCACTCTGTAAACAGACACCCCATTCAGTAATGACTTTCTGTGACTTACTGTCTTTGTGAAGGGTGTCAGTGATTGTCTCCTGGACCATTGCCAAGTCAGCAGTCTTCCCCATTAGTGTGGTTTCCCAAAGATACCCAGAATTTATACTGTAGAGATGATCATTTAATGAAACTCAAATGTAAATATTCTAATATTTTGAGATACTGGACTTTTGACTTTCATTAGCTGTACGCTCTAATCAAAAAAAAAAAAAAACATTTGAAGTGCTTTACTTTACATGTAATGAATCTAGATTTTTAATTTTTTTTTGAGCTGCACTTGTATATTTTGTTATGATATTACTTGAAATGCAGCAAATTGTTGTCTCAGCTTTTTGTTAAGTTAAACAGTTTTGAAAAAAGTATATAAACTTGCACATTTGGCCTGGCCAAGCAATAATAAATGATCCACAGTTTAGCCCACATAGACTGCTGTTGCGCTCATTGTGAAGAGTCTTGGAAAAAGTGACGGAAGTATTGAGAAATTGTTTCTAGCAATTGTAAAAAACTGTAATGTAATTTTTGACCAAAACCACAGATATTCTTTACAGTTCAAAGCAAAAAAGGTCTCTGTGCACTAAAATAGATTCACTTCTGGTCCATTTTCTGGTGTTTTGACCCAAGAGTTGAAAGCATTTTAGCAGATGAGCTGAGACAATGTAGTTCCTGAGTGCCTGCAGACATGAGCGTGAGACAGACTATAGTAAAGCACGCTGCTGGTGGATGAAAGAGTGCCTTGTGGCACAAGGAATGGAAAAGACAAAGTATTTGTGTGCATCTGTGTGTGTGTTTAAGTGGACTGTTATTGCACCTGAGGAGGAAGAATATGTTGACTTGTCCATATAGACGTGTGTGGGTGTTGCATAATACAAAAATCCATTTTGTTATAGCAGGAAGTGTCTTCAGTGTGCGAGGGAGAAAAGAATAATAAATGCAGATTGTTTTGTGTGATTGTGTGTGTGTATGTGTGTGTTTTACTACAGACAGCATTTCTGTCTTCATTTATTAGTTCTCAGTAAGGCTGATGTGAATGGTTTATTTGAAATAAATTCCAATCCTCCACAGAAGGACAGAAAATCAGCTTTTCTGTGCCTCCTAAACACCATATATCTCAATAAGCTATTTGTAAGTAGGCTGTGATCTTTCTCTGTGGAGTGGACCTCTATTTTCTCTTTATAGCTGTTCTATATTTACCAACGTACCTGTGGGAACTTTTTAGCAAGACATGAAATACGTACCGCCATGCATGTTTCGTGACATTTTCAATTTGAAATATCCACTGAGTGGGGCTAAAAAGAATTAACCAAGAGAGTTAGTTTTTTTCCCCCTGGAACAGATGAATGTACATATTGTACTTTTTATGTGATGTCAGTTTTGTACATGTCACTGCAGTTCTGACTTGAAATGGGCGCTATAACTCTAATGCTCCATGACGTTTTTAACATAACGTACGATCTGCATGTTTTAGCTTGTTTTTCAACTAAACATGATAGTATAGTACTAAAGCGAATGTAATGTAAAAACACAAATCGCAAGCATTAGTTTGTTTTTCGATCTCCCATCTTTCAGCTCTTTCATCGTGACTTATGTTTCTCACGGGATTCGTACCCAAGGATTACACAACTGAAGTCCAATTCCATGCCGGCTGAGCTACCAAGCAAGCTTGTTATGTTCAGAAAATGAAACATATGGAGCTGTAATCATAACTGTGTACGAAAACGATTATAAATGCTCGCTGTTTTACCACCTCTAGTGTTCATTTCTGTTGGAAACTGCAGTGATATGTACTTATTGGTACGTATTTTGCATCTTGGCAAAAAGGTCCCACAGGTACGTTTTCATCATGACATCAGGTAGATATTTACATACATAAAAACCTGCAGTTTAAGTGTTAATAGTTAAATATGGAACGCAAATCCGTTAATTATGTATTTTTAGTATTTAAATGAGGAGATAACTAAAACTAAATAAAACTTCTGATCAATACATCAAACCTGTGATGTCACTGCTAAACTACTGAAAAACTGCAGTTATTAAGATCACATTCAAAGTTTTTTTTTTTTTTTTTTTTTCTGACAAAACAGGCCCATTGTCTGATGCATTAAGCATAGAAAAAAGAGACCACATTAGTTACTTTCAAAGCAAGCAGCTTTCACATGACCAACTTGAAACTTAGAATCTGTGTGGTGAAATTTTTCACACTCAAATGAATTTTTATGTGGACTTTTCACCCATGAAAAGTCACTGAAGCCCTTAAATTGCAGAACTTTTAAATACAGACACGGCCAAAAATATCAGCACCCTTGCAATTCTGTCAAAAAATACAACACTTCTTTCATTTCCAATTGCAAATGTTTTGGTATTCACATGCCTATTGTTTTTGTTTGCACTGGAACAACACACACACACAAAAAAACAGATAAGAAAAGTCAAACTTGATAAATTTTCACACAGAACTCAAAAATGGACTGGACAAAATTATTGGCACCTTTGTCAAAAGTGTAAGAAATAATTGCTTTTCAAGCATGTGATGCTCCTGTAATTTGTATTTAGACAAACCTGTGGCAAGTAACAGGTGTGGGTAATATATTAATCATACTTGCAACCAGTTAAAATGGAAAAAATTTGACTCAACCTTTGTGTTGTGTGTCACACTGAGCATGGAGAAAAGAAAGAAATGTAAAGACTTGTCTGTGGATTTGAGAGAAAAAAATTGTGAAAAACATGGACAATCTCAAGGCTACAAGTCCATCTCCAGAGATCTTAATGTTCCTGTGTTCACTGTGCACAATATAATCAAGAGGTTTACAGCCCATGGCACTGTAGCACTGTGGACAAAAGAGCTAAATTAATGAAAAGGATTTTTTTGAATAGTGGATAAAGAACCATGGTACAACAGTGTCAGCTCGCACTATCCGTCGCCATCTGAATGAAAAACACTATGGTAGGACACCACTGCTGACAGAAAGGCATAAAAAGCAAGACTGGAGTTTGCCAAAACATATGTGACAAAAGCAGAATCCTTCTGGGAGAATGTACTGTGGACAGATTAAACAAAAGTAGAGCTTTTTGGTAAAGGACATCATGGTACTGTTTGCAGAAAAAGAAATGAGGCCTTCAAAGAAAAGAACACAGTCAAAGAGATTCAAAGATGTTTTGATGTTGCTTTGCTGTTTCTGGCACTGGATGCTTTGACTGTGTGAATGGTATCATGAAATCTGATGATTACCAAAGAATTTTGGGGCGCAACAGTGGCCAGTGTCAGAAAGTTGCGTCTCCACCAAAGGTCATGGGTCTTCCAGCAGGACAATGACCTGAAACACACTTCAAAAAGCACTCAAAAATGGTTACAAACAAAGCGCTGGAGAGTTCAGAAAAGGCCAGCAATGAGTCCAGAACTAAGTCCCATTGAACACCTGTGGAGAGATCTTAAAACAGCAGTTGGGAGAAGGCATCCTTCAAATCTGAATGACCTGGAGCAGTTTGCAAGAGTGGTCCAAAATTCCAGTAGAGAGGTTAAAAAAAAACTCATTCATGGTTACAGGAATCATTTTTTTTCCAAGGGGGTGCTACCAAATATTAACTTAAGGGTGACAATAATGTTGTCTGGAGCATTTTTTGGGGTGCTGTGTGGAATTGTACCAGATTTGAGTTTTCTTTTCTGTTTTTGTGTGTGCGTGTGTTCCAATGCAAAAAAAAAAAAAAAAAACATGAGTACCAAAACATTTGCAACTGTAACAATTTTCTGAGAGAAGGATTGCCAAGAATTGCAAGGGTGCCGATATTTTTGGCCAAGACTGGTTAAAATTTCATTGTTGTGCAACATTAACAGTATTTGTTGTAACCAGAGAACAAATTGGCATGTGGCCCCTGGTAATTTGAGCCTGAGAACCCTGGTGTAAAGTTTAATAAGATCATTATGAAATTATTGCAACAATATGTACAAGTTGTATATTTAACAAACACTCAGTACGACTACATTCATGTTTAATAAGATTCACTGTCTGAATGCAATTCATCTTAGCTCAGCTTCACTCTCTGTACCTTCCTCAACTTATCTCATCTGACTGAACTTCATTTCTAATCAACTGAAAGCCAGCGTAACAACCTTAAACCTCCATTTACGTAACAACTAATTTGTCCGTAGTGATGCTTCATGCAAATCTACCAAAGCACCAGCTCAGTTATGAAGAGTAAACACAACTACAAGCATCATGGGTCATGGGATTGTCTGACTGAATGCAAAAGTCACTACAGCACTAAAGAAATGTTTCTTCTATTTGTCCACCGCACACGGGTGCCTGCAGGGCAGCTAAGCAAACAAACACTTATTTCATGCTTGAACACATTTAAGCCACTGGACACTGAAAAAAAATGAAGAGAAAGAAAACGGTTTGCTTGTTTGCAGAAGAGACATCTTAGCATCAGTGGAAGGGGTTTTGCATGAGCTAGCAGGAAATTCTATGAGAATCAGTATGTGTGGGTGAGGAGAGTATAAAGTTCATTCTGAGCTTCACAAGCTCCTGCAAGCCTAAATACTATATTTCTCAGCAAAATAACATTTATGATCACCATTGTGCAGTCTATATTAGACCAGCACTTTATCATTTTTACAGAGAGAATAAAGTGACTGAATCAGTGTTGTGTGTATAATTCATTCCTGTATATATTGTTCCCAAAACACTTCAAAAAACTTCAAAAAGCAACGTGATTTCCTTTCATTTCCCTTCTCTCTTACACTTATTAAGCTATTAAAATGTTACAATGAATCGTTTTTACAGCTTAGCTTTAATGAAAAGTCCTTTACTCAAAAGAAAAAATTCAGAATTCTGGAAGTTACAGTATATCTTTGTAGTACAATAGATTCTTTCATATGAAAATATCAAGGGAATTTTGAATCCTCATGATAGGACCCCTCTAAATGCATCATCCAACGATGACTCTGCATATCTAATTCACATGGCGAATGAAAGACTCCATTCATTCCATCAAAGAAACGCTCTCTGACTGAACTATCATTAATGTTTCAGCTAAAAGGCTGAAGCAGCATTCCTCAGGGCACAGTTTACAGTAAACTCTGAAAATGATAAATGAACTACAGTATTGCTTGTCATACCAGTAACATTTTATGACATTCAGTGATTTATTATTTGATGCTTGTGAGCAAGAGTACTGTATCATGCGTCTGTCTTCACGTCAGGCTTGGAAATGTTTGTGCGTGTGTACATACTGTATGAGTCTACACTGTGTGGGCTCAAGATGGCCACAGATGTTATTACTGCCTTAGGGTTTCTATCTCCCTTTGTCTCTCCATTCTTAACAGACAGCCACACAGTAGTGCAATTAGAGACAGCATGTTACCCATGACATGTGCATACACCACACACACACACACACACACACACACACACACACGTGTTTTAATGGCATGGTGGGGACTTTATTCATTTCTATTGTTTTCAAATTTGCATAAAATAACAGTATAATAATTGTTATTGTTATACAGTGTCTTTCTCAAATCGCTTTACAGGATAATCTTTACAATAAATCAGAACAGACATCAGACACACAAAAACAAAAACAAAGGCAGGAAATGGAGGAAAAACACTGATTTGGCATAATAACTGATAGTATCATGAGCAGAGCTGTAAAAGCTAAAGCCATGCTGCATAAGGCAGCATGTAAAATTTTAAAAAGAGTGGACTCAACACTGAACTCTGAGCAAAACCCTGTGAGACAGAAGTAATAGATTTGCATTTCTGCATAAAAATAAACTAATGACTGCCCTTCAAATATGATGTTAACCAGTAATATTCAGAAAAGCCAAAAAGCAGAGCTGAGATCTGAGAAAAGAAGAAAAATGTTAAGTGCATGCGTGTCTGCTGAGGTGAGTACAGTTGAGATCAAAAGTTTACATCCTCTTTCAAAAGGGGATCATACAAAATGCATGTTAATGTTTACTTAGTACTGACCTGAATAAGATATTTAACATAAGATAAGTTTACATATAGTCCACAAGAGCAAATAATAGTTTAATTTATAAAAATGACCCTGTTCAAAAGTTTGCATCCCCTTGACTCTATACTGTGTTCTTACTGTATTCTTTGGTTTTCCAGCATTTGTGTATTTGAACACTTTTCAACAATGACTGTTTGGTTTTGAGGTACATCTTTTCACACTGTGGACAACTGAGGGACTCATATGCAACTATTGCAGAATGTTCAAACGCTCACTGATGCTCCAGATGAAAAACCATGCATTAAGAAAACTTTAAATGTAACTTAGTTTGTCTTCTGGGAAACGTGTAATTATATGTTGTAGCCTCTAAAGGGCAACATTAAATAAAAAAATATATAATATTTTTATATCAAAATAAGAAAAATGTACACGTTTAAAAGTTTTCACCCCTTAATGCATGGTTTTTACTTCTGGAGCGTCAGTAAGCGTTTGAACCTTCTGGAATAGTTGCATCTGAGTCCCTCAGTCCTCAGTGTGAAAATATGGATATCAAAATCATAGTCATTGTTGTAAAAGGTTCAAATATACACAAATGCTGGAAAACCAATGTTAAAGGAACACACAACTTTTTTAAAAAACAGGCTCATTTTCCAACTCCTCTAGAGTTACACAGATGAGTTTTACAGTTTTTGAATCGATTCAGCCAATCTCCAGGTCTGCCGGTAGCACTTTTAGCATAGCTTAGCATAAATCATTGAATCTGATTAGACCATTAGCATCTCGTTCAAAAATGACCAAAGATTTTCAATATTTTTCCTATTTAAAACTTGACTCTTCTGTAGTTACATCGTGTACTAAGACGAAAATGAAAAGTTGTGATTTTCCAAGCTGAAACAGATAGGAACTACACTCTTATTCTGGCGTAAAATTTAGGGAACTTTGCTGCCGTACCATGGGTGCAGCAGGCGCAATGATATTATGCAGCGCCTGAAAATAGTCCCCAGCTAGATAACTTCCACTAAGCCACTAAGGTAATAGTAAAATAGCTGGGGACTATATTCAGGCGCTGCGTAATATCAATGCGCCTGCTGCACCCATGGTACGGCAGCAGTTCCTTGATTATGCCAGAATGAGAGTACAGTTCCTATCCACCTATCCATATCAGCTTGGAAAATCGCAAATTTAAATTTTCTGTTGGTCTTTGTACACAATGTAACTACTACAGAAGAGTCAAGTTTTAAATAGGAAAAATACTGAAAATCTTTGGTAATTTTTGAACAAGATTCTAATGGTCTAATCTGATTCAGTGATTTATGCTAAGCTATGCTAAAAGTGCTAACGCCAGACCTGGAGATCGGCTGAATTGACTCAAAAACGGTAAAACTCATCTGTTTAACTCTGGGGGAGTTTTCAAAAAAGTTGGAGTGTTCCTTTAACTAAAACGTACCATATGTACGATAATCTATTCTGGGGGAAAACAAACAAACACTCTTTTAGCACCACTTACTGGACATTTCATCTCAAATGTGTTACAAAAAGTACATGGAGGTACGCATTTTGTGTCTTGTGAAACAGTTCTCACAGTTATGTAACATATATAAGACATATATGTTAGGACTGCGATAGACAAGGCAATATTAATCGTCAGCAAACTTAATTTATTCAAGTCTATTTGGTTTAAATCATGTGAGAATGGAGGTGCTACTAGGGTTGTGCGCAAAACTGCATTGTTCCTAGTGCTGCGGTTATATAAATATGCTAGTATACACCTAATGTTCTCTGCATTTGACAGCAAAAGCAATTGCTTTGTAATTGCACTTGTCAGATACACCTCCAGGCACTAAACAAGAGACATGTACTTTTTCTTTTTTAGCATTTAAATAATGGTACTAAAACTCTGTGACCAACTGAAATGAAACAATTAGAGAATTATAAAGGCAAACACACACACACACACACACACACACACACACACACACACACACACACACACACACACACACTCACAATGAATTTTGTCTTACAAGCAAGCCTGCTTTATTAAATAACCCCAAAAACAAACATATACACTCAGTTTTTCACAATTGCCTTTATTAAATGAAAGCATTTTCACTTTATATGCCATTTGATTAGGCTTGATGTTCTTTTCACTACTAATAACTCAGTTATGGGAGGCGAGTATGTGACATTGAGTTGTTTTTTTTTTAACATATATGGTATTCTCTACAGCCTCTCTACCTCACAAACACATACACTGTGCAATTTCCCCATTTAAGAGCCACTTTAACTCACATCCCATAGTGCATTTACATAACAGCCCATTCAAATGCAATGACAGCCAAAATCTGAGTGACATTTTCAAAACTGTTCCCCTCATAACAAACAATCACGAATAATAGAGGGTTGCTAAGCACACATACACACACCCACTAACACTCATAGACAAAACACATACTCAAACATATGCACCAGATGCAATTTTGCACTGATGGAAAGGGATAAGGATAGCCATCATAGACTGATAATAAGGTGTGGTTATGGTCTCATATAGCTATCAGATGAATGAGTCATATTGAAATTTTTTAGAGGGGAAAAGAAAAGCTTGTTAAATGATTAAATAAATAAATAAATATGTGGATGTAGAAAAGAAAGAGGGAGGCAGATAAAAAGGAATGAAATTATGAAGAAAATGTTAATGGGCTGCTTTAACATTTCTTAAAAACAAATTTCATCTAGTCATGTTAGCATAAAACCAATGTTTTGAACTGAGGAGGGAATGGACCCTGCATTAGAGTCAAGGGACCCCCAGTTTAAAAAGAAATAAATGCTAATAAAAATATTACACCATCATATTATGGAGTCATTTTTGGAGAGAAGAACATGCAGCATTATAGTCTTCATAAAATCCATAATTCATTGCCATGGTAAGAATCAATTTTTGCCACATACAATGCCGTTCAAAAGTTTGGGATCAGTAAGATTTTAATGACTTTAAAGAAGTCTCTTATGCTTATCAAGGCTGCATTTATTTGATCAAAAATACAGAACAAAAACTGTAATGTTGTGAAGTATTATTTAATATCATTTAAAATAACAGTGTTTTATTTTAATATACTTTAAAACTAGTGCTGTCAAATGATTAATCACGATTAATCACATCCAAAATAAAAGTTTATGTTTACATAGTGTGTACTGTGGGTATTTATTATGTATATATGAATACACACACATGCATGTATATATTAAGGAAAAATATTTTAGATTTATATCTAAAATATTTATATTAATTTATAATCTGAATTGTATACAGGTATAAATATATATACATATAAATATTTTGTTTTAATATATACATGTATGTGTGAGTATTTATATCTACATAATAAATATACAAAGTAAACACACATATAGTATCTAAACATAAACTTTTATTTTGGATGCGATTAATCGCGATTAATCGTTTGACAGCCCTATTTAAAACATATCTTATTCCTGTGAACAAAGCTGAATTTTTATCAGCAATTACTCTAGTCTTCAGTGTCACATGATCCTTCGGAAATCATTCTAATACGTTGATTTATTATCAGTGTTAAAAACAGTTTTTGCTGCTTAAGATTTTTTTGGAACCTGTGACACTTTTCTCAGGATACTTTGATAAATAAAAAGTCAAATAGAACAGCATTTATTCAAAATAGAAATCCTTTGTAACAGCAAGGATATGTTGAATTGATCAATAGTGATAGTAAAGACTTCTAAAACAAATGCTGATCTTTTTAACTTTTTATTCATCAAAGAAGCACAGGTTCCAAAAAAAAATATTAAGCAGCATAACAATTTACCACAATGATGATAATAATATAAGTATAAAATCAGCATATTAAAATGATTGTGTTACACGATGAATTGTGTAATGGCTGATGAAAATTCAGCTTTGCTTGAAAGAAACATATTATATTGTAAAAGTATATTAAAATAGAAAACCATTATATTAAATTGCAATAGTATTTCAAAATATTATTTTTTTTTTTACTGTATTTTTGATCAAACAAATAAATGCAGCTATGGTGAGCATTTTGTTTCCAAATTATAGAAATATTTAACTATTGCCTGAAGACTGATCAAACAGTTCAAAACAGAAAGTTCAGAACAGAAAGTTCAAAACACACCCAAGTGTGCCAATCCATGTCTTAACAAACATAATAATAAAGTTACAAATAAGCTTTTATTTATGATCGTTCGCACACCTAAATTCCTACAAATATCCGTGTTTGTACCTTTGTGCTGAACACTTAATCTAACAAGCAGGTATTTTTTGTGTAATGTAGGCATAAAGTCCCGTTCACAATGTCAGCGACTTTGTCGCTGCATGTTGCCAGTGGTTAAAGTTGCTCCTGGCTGTTCCTACTACTGGTTGCCTAGTAACATTTATAAATGACGTTCATGGATGTCATCCCATTGTTGAAATCCATTGTTGTTGTTTTTTTTTTTTTTGCTACAAATACATTTTCTATGGTGAAAAGTTTGTATATATGCTATGTATAAATGGATATAACAACATGTGCTACTTGCCATTTGTATGTAAAGCACAAACCCTATGGTTTTTTCATGTATTCATTGATTTATCCTTTCATTCATGTTTTCATTCATTCCGTTCCATTCCATTCTATCATTCATGTATTGCAGTGCAGAGAATTTCTCTCTCTCTCTATCTGTGTGTGTGTGTGTGTGTGTGTGTGTGTTTCATTCAGTAGAAGAGAGAACAGTGTGTCCATTCCGGTCAGTGCATGATGATATGTTTCTTAGGACAGTTGTGATTCTCTCTCATCAGGCTCTGCCTGCCGGCTGCTGATATAAGCACAATGTAAAGAAACAGATCTAGAATAATCAACTTATCAGCTCACCAGGGCCAAAAACATGGAAACACATTGAGGAAATTTCCTGCTTCAGTACAGTTCCTGGTATGAGTTCTTGAGAGACAATCATGCTTTCCCTCAAACACGTGCACATAAACAAGTGGATGCCTGCACACACACTTTCACATCAGATGTTAAAAGTAGAGTGCATGACTAAGAGTAAATTTTGTATTTTTTTTTGTTTTTTTTTATGGATACTTCAATCAAAACCCCCAGCCACTAAGTGGCATTGAAATTTTTTGATTAAAGTTTTCCTCAGTTTATATTTGATTAAGAGCTGCAAATAAACACAATAACATGAAGATTAATCAAGCAAAATCATACACCAGAGTGCTGCACTGAATAATAACACAGCTGGGATTCAGCCATAAGCGCAAAGTTGGCTTGCTGATCTAACACTGTGATACTTTGCTGCAGTATGACACAGTGGATACTACATTACATGATTAATACATAGTGGATTGAACAAAACATTCATGTGGCGTAGCATATATTTTAGACAAAAAAAGTTCAGTACTGTTATGACAGTTCTATAAAGCAAATAGTACAAACAAATTTGAACCAGTAGGACTAGAACCAGTGTTCAAATTGCAGGAAGATACAGTCATAGCTGCCTAGTAATCTTTCAAATGCAAGCTGAAGTGGGCTACCCAACTGCACATCTGAGTGTTATTTAAAATTGGGATTAGAGCAGAAGGATCACATTATTTGACATGCACTATAAAACACTTCTGGCAACGGGATATCTCAAATATCAGTAAGACAATTGTTACATTCCAAGGAATTAAACTTAACATTTTAAGGCAACACAAAAACTTACTTAATGACAAATATAGTAAAAACTGCAATATAGTGAAATACGAATAGAATAATAAATAAAGGTTTTATATTTTAAAATGTAATTTATTCCTTTGACACAAAGCTGAATTTTCAGCAGCCATTACGCCAGTTATATGATCCTTCAGAAATCATTCTAATATGGATTTGCTATTTTAATTTTTTTAATTATTTTTTAATATTTTAAAATAACATCATCAATGTTGACAGTTAATGCTAATGACTGCATAATATATTTTTTAATTATTCAAATTTATTCAACAAGAATGCATTAACTTGATCAAAAGTGGCAGTAAAGACATTTATAGTTACTTTCTATTCAAAGAATGCTGAAAAAAACTATAATATTAAGCAGCAAAAACTGTTTTCAACATTGATAATAAAACATTTTTAATAACTGCTCACTAACAATAATTTATAACTAAGCAAATCAGCATATTATAATGATTTCTAAAAGATCATGTGTCACTGAGCTTTAACGTCACCGATGTTAATTAAATTTTAAAATATATTATAATATGCTTTTTTTAATAGAATCTATTTATAGAATCTAATATATGACTGCCCAACTCCAACTGAAACTGGACATTTTTATACAAAGGTGGACACCTGTTACTATGTATCTGGACGCATTGAAAATTAACTAATTAACAAGAAATGTTTAGTTCATTGTTTGTAATTTGTTTTAATATGTAAAAATAAAGTAAAAAAAAATTATATTGTTTCAATATGATGTGTTTTACTGTATTTTTGATCAAGCCTTGGTGAAGAGAAAAGACTTTTTAAAAATCTGGTAACACCTTAAAATAAGGTTCATTAGTTAACAAAAGTTAACTACTAGCTAACATGAACTAAGAATGAACATTTACTAATGCATTATTAAAAAAAAGTTTATACACATAATTTGTGTGCAACATAAATATTAACCACTACATGATACCTGGAAAAAACGGTGGAACTTTTGATAATGATACATTTTTTTAGTATTGTTATTGCACATATTACTGGAACTGGATATTTTTTATAATACAGACTGAAACTGTGGTGGTCTCAGAAAGCACATATTACTGGATGCCCACTCATACATTATTCACTAAAACCGCTCGAAAACCAGACAGATAGAAGGTTGCAAGATCCTATCTATACCAAAAAAGAAGACAAAAAAAGCAAGATACAGACGGAAAGTGAAAGGAGAAGCTAAGGAGTAAACACAACTCATCTCAAGAATCAAAAACAAAACTAGAAAAAAGAAATAAAGTAAGGCCACTCTGAGACATATTCAAAGATGTGAAAGAAAAAAAATAAACTGCAAAAGATAAAGTAAACAAAGAAAATGGCGATGAAGAGCACAAAGCAGTGTGAGAGCTTTAGAGTCCAGTAGTGCTGGAGGTGCCCCTGCAGCTGCTGTCACATGATCACATGTTTGGCCTCCGGCCGATGACGAGGTCAGGAATATTTTTGATCTCTGCCAGTCTCATGCCATCCTCCCAGTACCCCCCTCTCTCTCTCTCTCCTTCTTAAACACACACCGTCTCCATCTCTCTCGCCCTCTTGCCCACTCTGGCTGGGAGTCTCTCTGTAATTAGGACTCTAATGAAAGCTCCTTGTTAACAGTGGCTGCTGATTTGCAGTGGCGATCTCTGACTCAATGCCTTGACACACCAGGGCTTTAACAATTGCACCTTCATAATGTCAGTGATCAAGTGGTACAGAATATGCTAGGGCATATGACTGTCCACATCATTTATTAGTTATGCCAGTTATAAGTAGTAAAGAATAAGCATTTACTTTTGTTACTTATATTGCAACCATTGCAAGTTTTCTCTTAGGGTTAGGATTTAGAACTGTCTGTCTATAAAAACACTTGTAAGTCTTTGGAATGTCTATATTTAGATAACTAAAGGATAGTAATACCATAATGGTTGACCATGTGGTGACATTTTTTGGTCCCCATGAGGAAAACAGTATCTAAAACTGCAGAAGGTTTTGTGTGAGGTGTAGGTTTAGGGGTAAGGTTAGATAAGGGGGTAGAACAGTATAAAGGGGTTTGTACAGTATAAAAACCATTCCGACTATTAAACACGGAAATCAGTATGTGTGTGTTTCTGCAGGAGAAAGTAGCAAGGAGGGGAATGTGCAACCACCAGTGTGGATGCAAGTGTTGACAAATGTTTTTCAAATTTATTTAGAAACATGTCTTTCTAGTCTCCACCCAGTCATGAAGAAATAAAGTTACTCCCAGGAACTCTGTTGTAACATTTTATAAAATAATTTTCTCATCTAAAACCACAACTTGATGAAAAACAAGCCTGTAACAATGTAAAGACTTAAACAGAGGGAGAAATGGCTTGCTCTCCTTAGTAAAAAGCAGAATTAGAGGACATAAACAACCACAAAAACTACTTAAGTACTTAAATTACACAAACCAGTGGGTGTTAGTTTTGTGTGACAAATCTAATTGTTTTGTTTGTTGTTTTCTTAAATCAGAATCAAACTCATCTTAAATAATCTGAAAAATGAAATGAACATTTTCTGAAAATGTACTCACCCTCAGGTCAAGATTGTTTTTTGCATGGGAACAGATTTGGAAAAATTGACAATATACATTACATCACTTGCTCACCAGTGGATTCTCCACAGTGAATAGGTGCCATCAATAGCAGTCCAAACAGCTGCTAAAAACATCACAATAATCCACAAGTAATCCACACGACTCCAGTGAATCAATTAACATCTTGTGAAGTGAAAAGCTGCATGTTTGTAAGACAAAAATCCATCATTAAAACACTAACTTTAAACCATCGCTTCTGGCTGAAAAAGTCATCTTGTCAGCACTGTTTACAAGTGAAAACAGTCTAACATAGTTTTAAACGAATAAGTTGGCGGATTTTGGTGTGAGAGGACAACAGGTATGGACTTTTTCACTGCAGAGGATCCATTAGTTAACAAGTAATGTATGCTAAATTTTCCTCAAATCTGTTCTGTAGAGAAACAAACTCAGCTACATCTTAGATGGCCTGAGGGTGAGTAAATTTTCCTTAAATTTCCTTTTTTTGGCTAAACTGTTTATTTAAACTTTCAGAAATAATCAATTATGGAAATTTAGCTTGTCATTGTCAAGAATTTACCCCAGAAATAGTATCAGCTGGTCAGAACTCATCTTGTGAAGACAAAAGCCAGAAAGCTTTGTGAGCACAGCCGCTAAAAACATTAGCATTGCTAACTCTTTGAATTAGCCCCTCCAGAAGAATTTAGGAATGCTAAGCTTGTGTGACTCTGTCTGATATCCAAATACAACAGGTGACAGATAGTGAGAAGGACAGAAAAAGAGAGGGACACCATGTGTGTGGTTTTGAGGGGTCTGGAATGCCCCCCTTAAATCATATGTTTTCATACTGACATTATTAATGGCCAAACAACTGGTAAGTTTTAACAGTAGCCTACAACAGGCTTTTGGGGCCATTTATTTCACATCGAGGTCTACAAAAACAAACAAATAAAGTAAAGTGATTCACAAGAGACACCTTAACAACAAACCAAGTATTTATAAACGTAGTAAAACAGTTCATGTGTCTCAAATTTAATTACAGTGACTCTTTCAGAAACGTAATTGGTACAATAAAGGAGTTGTTTGTCAGACAGCAGAAACTACCCTTTTCTACCCTGAAAAACACATTATTTATGACTGAGTACCAACAGGGTCATACACTTTTTGTGAAACATGAGATTAATGCTACCCCTATAGCAAGCATTTACAAAGCATGCTCTGACATGAAATTACAAAAAAAAAAAAAAAAAAAAACCGTAAGAGAGCACGCAGGGATGTAATAGGTAATTAAATATTAATTCAAACAGCACAAGGAAGGCTGAAATCTGCTAGAAAATGGAGTAAAAGCATGCGCGCACATGGGGAGTTTTAAATTTAGATTTTACTTAATATCTGGGCAAAAAGATGGATGAAACCAATCACTGAATAAAAATACTTGTTTTTATACATTTATGGTAACAAAAGCACTCTAAACCTACAGACATACCACAGGTGAATGACGCCAGGGCTGTCAAGATATGAAACCACGGTTGCTTTTAAAAGCTATTTCCCCATGGAGAGACATGGAGTCAGAATAAAAAGCATTTTATTCATTAGGCTTCAAATTGCCTCTTGGCTGTTTGTCTGTGATTACACCCTGTTGTCAGCAGCTGTTTGGCCATGGATAGCGCAAAAAAAAAAAGAGAGAGAGAGAAAGAGGGAGAGACATATTTGTCATCTTTTCTGTCATGCAAAAGAAAAAATCTGTGAACCCAAAAGTAAAGGACAAAGCAAAGTAATAATAAAAAGACAATTATTCAAAAGAAAGGACAATGCTCGTTTATTTCTGTCACTCGAAATGCATAAGTATATAAACAAATGACTGCATAACTTCTGCAGTATTTCTATTGACATCTTCAGTGTTACAAAAGTATTGTAACTAATTAAAACTCTGATTTATGTCAAGAAAGACAACTAATGAAACAGTTTGCTACATATGCCTAAAACTAAGATCTACAATACCATACAGGGATTTAAACCGATTCAACGCACAAATATTCATTTAAGTAAACTTATTCACTACACTCTCAGGAAAATAAGGTACAAAGCTGTCAGTTTGTCAGTACCCTAAGAGCTTATTACTACTTTAAAAGAGGTGCCTTTTGAAAGGGTTCCACACCAGCCACAGTTTTGTACCTTTTTTCCTACCTAATCTCATGACCAAAACGCACCTGTGGGAACTTTTTCACTAGATGCGAAATACGTACCAATAAGTACATTTCACTGCAGTTTCTAACAGAAATGAACACTAGAGGCGGTAAAACAGCGAGCCCTTGTAATCTTTTTCGAAATTATGAGAAATTATGAGAATATAGTCAAAATTATGTGAATAAAGTCTAAATGTTTCGAGAATAAAGTCAAAATAATGTGAATAAAGTCAAAATGTTTCAACAATAAAATCAAAATGTTTCGCAAATAAAGTCGAAATTACAAGAATTTTTTAGAATATTTTGAGAGTACAAATGGCCCGGATTGGGAGCACAAAGAAAAGTTGCCAAACTACTGGAATTTATATGAATATACGTGGGATTAGTATTCTCAAAATATTTTGACTTTATTCTCGAAATATTTCTACTTTATTCTCGAAACATTTCGACTTTATTCTCAAAACATTTCGACTTTATTCTCAAAACATTTTGACTTTATTCTCAAAACATTTCGACTTTAATCTCAAAACATTTCGACTTCGAAGCACTTCGACTTTATTTTCGAAATATTTTGACTTTATTCTCGAAACATTTAAACTTTATTCTAGTAATTTTTACTTTATTCTCAAAGCACTTCAACTTTATTCTTGAGATTTCGACTTTATTCTCAAAACATTTCAACTTTATTCCCATAATTTTGACTTTATTCTCAAAACATTTCAACTTTATTCTTATAATTTTGACTTTATTCTCAAAACACTGACTTTATTCTCAAAACATTTCGACTTTATTCCCATAATTTTGACTTTATTCTCAAAACACTTCAACTTTATTCTTGTAATTTTGACTTAATTTTTTTTAAACATTTCAACGTTATTCTCATAATTTTGACTTTATTGTCAAATTATTGTCTTTATTCTCGCAATTTTTACTTTTTCTCAAAATATTGACTTTATTCTTGTAATTTCAATTTCTTTCTCGAAATATTTTGACTTTATTCTCATATTATTTTGACTTTACTTTTGAAATATTATGACTTTAATCTCGTAATCTTAGATTTTTTTTACATTTACAACGTAGCACTAAAACGCTTTCGTAAAAATTCTTAAAAATCGATTGGATATTTTAGAAAAGTAGCCCTCATCTAATCATTACAGCTTTAAAAGCCGACAACTATATACACACTTACTTCTTGGAAAAGAGCTTGTTACAGGACCGGCTACATTATTCTGCTTTGTGCAAGACAGATATGTCTCTGATTGAATTTTAAAGAATGTTAGCAATATAGCTGAAGCTACTTTTCAACTGGTTTCAACTCAGTGCCGCATAGAAATGAAAGAAAGAAAACTTTTTATTTTATTTTATTTTATTTCATCTCATCCTGTCATGTATTTCCATTCATTTTAGCAATTTTAGCTTCTTCTGGTCTTTCTCATCATGTAGTTTGTACAAAATTACATTATGTTTTTTTTGGCAGGGCGCTCTTTTGACTATCCCCATGTTTTCTCACTGTCTGGTTTCATTACCCATTTCTCTGACCGCTTTGGAACAAAAGTCACAAAACATTAAGTAAAATGCCTTTCTGCACTTTTACTTGAATGTTCATTGAGTGTCATGGTAAGATGATCCTCTGCTTTTCTATATCTCTCAAATATCTCTTTTTATCACAACTGGTATTTGACAGAAATGATGATTGTTTGAAAAGATATTTTTCTACTTTGACATGTTTTATTCAGAGGTGGAAAGCTAATCCTTTCCAGCGTGTATTTTGGTCCTCAAACACAGCAAAAATGTGTACAAAACTTTTGTTTGCTGCATCTCATTTTAAAAGCAAATGATGTGATAAGCTACTCCTTACTAAACATGCAGGTAAATAGATAACACATGGCATTTTTAAGCAGTAATGTGTCAATTTATATGACATTTTCGCAAATGTGGCCGTTATAGGTGCAGCCTGGAGCCCTGCTTTTTAACTACTGTACATAAATGAGTACTTCATTTGTAAGAACCTCTTTTGTCATGCCACTTAATGTCAAGTCCACCATTTGCAACCTAAAACTGCTGTTCATCCTCTTTCCTCTAACTACACTTCCATATGAGTGGCTTTCCAGTATTTGATTGAAAAGGATAAGGTCACATTAGCATGTAACATTGTATGAAAATAATCCTAGATTTAGAGAGCTAAAGCCATGCAGAAGAAGGCGATGGAGGAGGGTGGCGGATGACTCTTAGCATACATGTATATGCAATCCTGATCAAAACATCCTCTTTAGAAAGGCATTACATTTTCATATTCAGGAAGAAATTCTAGCATGCTAGCCAAAACAATGACACACTATCTTCCTGCAAAGTGACATGAGAATTTTCTGATTTCCCCAATGGTCTTAACATGAGCTGGGGTGGATTAAGCTGTAGTCTGGAAGGAAACTGAAGAAGCCCCTGTCGATGCAGGTGGAACAGAGGGTGTTGAATGATTCACTGACTGCTATGAGATTGATTCCTGATTGATTTGTAAGGTCATTTGCTGGTCTTATCCGGGAACATAGCCTTTCATCAGTAGGCCTACTAGGGCACAGGCCCCCATCAAAAAGTGTCCTATATTTTGATGCTCTCTTTTTATACTGTCATGGATATAGGCTATAATTATAACAGGAAAAGGCAAAAGAAAAGTTGAACTGCCAGTAAGTGCCAACAGGACTTTTCTATTTCTAGATAACAGAACTTGGTGCAAAGTGAAACTCGACTATTTATCTTTCTTTCTTTCTTAAGTTATTTTTGTTTGATGATTGAAGTTCACCAAGTATACACCACTGGTTAACACATTTAAATCGTAAGACTTTTAATTGTTAATTTTAATTAAATTTAGTCAGATTAATTCATCAAATCATAGAACATTAATTGACTGAACATAAACCTGTTACTAGCCTACAGTCCACAATTATATTGCAACAGAGTTTATGTCTGTCCTAGTTAGACCCAGTGGATGTTCACAAAGAACCCATTCAGTCTACAGTACCCTTTTTTGCAATTATTAGTCTTTCACAGTTACATTGTGTTTTTCATCATTTTGCGAAATGAGGGCCGCTTTTAAGATGTACTGTCATGTTTAAAGTAGTTCAACTTTGACATGAGTCACGAAATGCTTTGATCTGTTCCATCTAGCTGTTTTTGAACTCTTTACTCATTTCATGCTTTGTGCTCTCAGAAGTGTGGATCAGATTTATTAACTAAAACCATAAATAGAAATAATAATTATTATTATTAATATTAGTGTTATTACATTATTTTGTTAGCTGTAAAATAAAATAAAAGTTTATTTAATTTCAGCTAGTTGCCAAGGAAACATTTTACATTTTTAAACTGATGTACTAAAATAACTAAAAATAAAAATGATAAAAAACCATACAGACACATTTTTGAACAGTACAAGATTTTTAATGCTATTTAAAGAAGTCTCATCTGCTCTCCAAGCCTGCATTTATTTGATCCAAAGTACATCAAAAAACCAAAAAAGTTAATGCAGACATATTTGTACTATTTCAAATAAATGTTTTCTATTTGAATATATTTTAAAATGTAGTTGATTTTTTATTTTAATTGTAATGAATTATTACTATGTTGAAAACAGCTGAGTATAATGGTTTCAAGTTTCTCTGATAAATAGAAAGTTCAGAAGAACAGCATTTATCTGAAACAGAAATCTTTGTAACATTATGAATGTCTTTATCATCATTTTTGATCAGTTAGATGTCTATAGACTAACTTATAGACTAATTTCTATAATACTTGAGGGGGGGGGGATGGGGGGGGAGGAGACATTATAGCAATTAGTCATTTATATATATATATACAGGTCCTTCTAAAAAAATTAGCATATTGTGATAAAGTTCATTATTTTCTGTAATGTACTGATAAACATTAGACTTTCATATATTTTAGATTAATTACACACAACTCGAAGTAGTTCAAGCCTTTTATTGTTTTAATATTGATGATTTTGGCATACAGCTCATGAAAACCCAAAATTCCTATCTCAAAAAATTAGCATATCATAAAAAGGTTCTCTAAACGAGCTATTAACCTAATCATCTGAATCAACTAATTAACTCTAAACACCTGCAAAAGATTCCTGAGGCTTTTAAAAACTCCCAGCCTGGTTCATTACTCAAAACCGCAATCATGGGTAAGACTGCCGACCTGACTGCTGTCCAGAAGGCCATCATTGACACCCTCAAGCAAGAGGTCTGTGGGAAGGAAAAAGTGTGGCAGAAAACGCTGCACAACGAGAAGAGGTGACCGGACCCTGAGGAAGATTGTGGAGAAGGACCGATTCCAGACCTTGGGGGACCTGCGGAAGCAGTGGACTGAGTCTGGAGTAGAAACATCCAGAGCCACCGTGTACAGGCGTGTGCAGGAAATGGGCTACAGGTGCCGCATTCCCCAGGTCAAGCCACTTTTGAACCAGAAACACAGCAGAAGCGCCTGACCTGGGCTACAGAGAAGCAGCACTGGACTGTTGCTCAGTGGTCCAAAGTACTTTTTTCGGATGAAAGCAAATTTTGCATGTCATTCGGAAATCAAGGTGCCAGAGTCTGGAGGAAGACTGGGGAGAGGGAAATGCCAAAATGCCTGAAGTCCAGTGTCAAGTACCCACAGTCGGTGATGGTCTGGGGTGCCATGTCAGCTGCTGGTGTTGGTCCACTGTGTTTTATCAAGGGCAGGGTCAATGCAGCTAGCTATCAGGAGATTTTGGAGCACTTCATGCTTCCATCTGCTGAAAAGCTTTATGGAGATGAAGATTTCATTTTTCAGCACGACCTGGCACCTGCTCACAGTGCCAAAACCACTGGTAAATGGTTTACTGACCATGGTATTACTGTGCTCAATTGGCCTGCCAACTCTCCTGACCTGAACCCCATAGAGAATCTGTGGGATATTGTGAAGAGAAAGTTGAGAGACGCAAGACCCAACACTCTGGATGAGCTTAAGGCCGCTATCGAAGCATCCTGGGCCTCCATAACACCTCAGCAGTGCCACAGGCTGATTGCCTCCATGCCACGCCGCATTGAAGCAGTCATTTCTGCAAAAGGATTCCCGACCAAGTATTGAGTGCATAACTGAACATAATTATTTGAAGGTTGACTTTTTTTGTATTAAAAACACTTTTCTTTTATTGGTCGGATGAAATATGCTAATTTTTTGAGATAGGAATTTTGGGTTTTCATGAGCTGTATGCCAAAATCATCAATATTAAAACAATAAAAGGCTTGAACTACTTCGAGTTGTGTGTAATGAATCTAAAATATAAGAAAGTCTAATGTTTATCAGTACATTACAGAAAATAATGAACTTTATCACAATATGCTAATTTTTTGAGAAGGACCTGTGTATATATATATATATATATATATATACTGACTCCAAGCTTGTGAATGGTTAAATGTCAAAAGCTTTATTTCAGATCTTTCTATTCAACAAAAATACTCAACTGTTTTAATTATTGATAATAATAATGATAAAAAATGTCACTTGAACAGTAAATCATGATTTCTGAATGATCATGTGACACTGAAGACTAGAGTAATGATGCTGAAATTTGAGCTTTGATCACAGGAATAAGTTACAATTTAAAATATATTCAAATAGAAAGCAGTTATTTTAAAAAGTAAAAATATTTCGAAATATTACTTATTTTGCTGTATGTTGGATCAAATAAATGCAGGCTTGGTGAGCAGAAGAGACTTCTTTAAAAAAAAAAAAACATTAAAAATCTTACTGTTCAAAACCTTTTGACTGGTAGTGTATTTTAAATATAATAATAATAAAAATGACAAAAACACACAACTAAAGGATTAAAATTTAAACTAAAGTCAGCAGCAATAGCTTTATGGGCAGAACACCAACATGAATCCTGGGTCCACCCCCACTATCTCTCCCACCTTACTTCCTGTCTGAAATACTGTCAAATAAAAGAATTTCTGTGACTGCATTTCTGTTTACACAGAAAATTGAATAGTAAACCAATGGGGATAACTTAGACCAATTCCAGCTTGTACTGGATGGATGCTTTATATGACAGTAGTGGGGTAAAAGCCACAATTTCTTTTGCAAATGGAGCCGCGGAAAATTAAGGGCTTACTTACAACCCAGTTCTTTCAGATTGCATGTGTGTGAAGCTTAGACGGAAGTGGCTGACGCCTGGGCCTGTCGCATGGCATGACTTCAATGCAGACTGAGAGTTTGAAGATAATTTACACTGAACTGGGAACAGTCAAGACTAAGGAGAGACAAGGGGAACAAGGAGGAACAGCATGGGGGAAGGAGAAGGAAGTGGGGATATGAACGTGGATGAGGAGCTGCCCATGTGGAGATATGGAGAATTTGACATAGGAGCAGTACAAGGACATAGTTTGACGAAAACACTGAACTGAATGCTTATTCAGTTGCACACACAATACACATTGTTTTATAATACAATTACCAAGCTGAATTTCCCATAAATGTAGTATTTAATGAAATTCTTTTCTTTAAAAAAAGAATGAAAAGAATATCAAACTGAGTTTGGTTTGCTGATTTAAGCAAACATGGCACAGCACCAGGGGCTGATGGACGGCAAATCTTATTTGACGTCATCTATGAATACAACCTATACATGTTATAAATAAATAAATCCATTTTGCTCTTCAAGTTTTTGGGAATATTTTTTATTACTCACAAAAGACCAAGACCAGCAATGCTTCACAATTCTCTTAGAGGACAAAAACGCAATTATACTGAAACGCAAAAATGGTAAAATCATCAACAAAGGTTGTAAGATCTGTCTCAAGGCTTTACTAGTCTATAAAGTCCCAATCTTAAACACATGGCAGTAATGAGAGACCCACACACACACACACACACACACGTGTTGTCTTCAGTTACCCAGCACACTAACAGCAGCTGCATGTCGCTCTGTGATCAGGGTCAAATGGACTCTTAAAAACATGTGCACACACACATTTTGTCTTTGTAACTGATTTGTTGTGATAAAGTAACTGAAGCGGTGTGTGTGTGTGTGTGTTTGAGGGAACGTCACTGGACATTGATTGCTCATGACAGGCCAGTTGGCAGAGTGGCCGCTGCTCTATAACCACCACACTTGAGTTTCTAGAGACCTACTGAGTCCAGTTAAACTAAATGCATAAAGACGCTGACAGATAATGTCAACTACAAAGAAATGGAAAATTTGTTTCAGTTGTATATATATATTTTTTTAACAGTTTAACTCTAAGCCTACTGTGTCAGATTTATCCACAATTGTTGTGTATTATTTCATGGCAGGCTTAAAGCCAAGTTCAAATACATTTGTGCTGTTTGTATCAATGGCATATAATTTGAAATCTTTTAAACCATTTTCAAGAAAAAAGCTGACCATGGGAAAAGCCCCATGCCAGAAATTGACAGAAATACTGACTAATGGAATTGCACATGGTTTGTTTTCAAAATCCCCATGAAATCAAAATGGAAGTTTTTTGGCTTTTAGTATGAATATGCTTCTACAAGATACTAGCTTTTGCCAATATGATCAACGATTCTGATGACCATACAAATCAGCTTCTCATCAAACTTTCTGTCCAATCAAATGCTTTCTTGAATCTAAAGAGTCCCGCCCCCATACTATAAATACACGCTGAAGCTGCAGCTGAAATTAGTCACTTGTTCACAGAATATGTATTCTCTGTACAGCGAATGGGGGATACACAGTGCATTCATAAAGTATTCAGACCCTCTTTTTCTCATTAGTCAACACTCTGTACCTTATAATGGCAAAATGAAAACAGAATTTTAGAAATGTCTGTACATTTATTCAAACGAAAAAAACTGAAATTTCACATTTACTTAAGTATTCAGACCCTTTGCAACAACATTTGAAATTTAGCTTACCCATTTCTCTTGATCATTGCTGAGATGTTGTCTTGATTGGAGTCCACCTGTTGTAAATTAAATTGATTGGACGTGATTTGGAAAGGCATACACCTCTAGGTTCCCAAGACCACAGTGGCTTCCATAATTCTCAAATGGAAGAAGTTTGGCACAACCATGACTCTTCCAAGAGCTGGTCACCCAGCCAAACTAAGCAATTGATGGTGAAAGTTCTTGTCTAGACTGGTGACCAAGAAACTGATGGTCACTGTAGTTGAGCTCAATAATCATATATACATACATAGATGGGAGAAACCTACAGAAGGACAAACATCACTGCAACACTCCACCGATCTGGGCTTTATGGCGGTGTGGTCAAATTCAATCCTCTCCTCAGTGAAGACACATGAAAACACTTGGATTTTGCAAAATAGCACCTAAAGGACCCCCAGACTCAAGATTAACTTAAGAGACAAGATTAACTGGTCTGATGAATCTCAATTCTAAGCATCATGTTTGAAGGAAACCAGCTCTGTTTATCACCTGCAGAGCACTATACTAAAAGTAAAGTGTGCTGGTAGCAGTCTCATGCTGTGGGGCTGTTGTTCAGCGACAAGGACTGAGGGATTCGTCAGAGTAGAAGAAAAGCTCAATGCACCAATATATTGAGATAGCCTTAATGAAAACCTAGTCCAGAGCATTCAGAACCTGAAGGTTCATCTTCCATCATGACAATGATCCTAAGCACACAGCCAAGACAACACAGGAGTGGCTTAGGAACAACTCTGTGATTTGTCCTATAGTGGTCCAGCTAGAACCCTGACTTGAACCCTATCGAACATCTCTGAAGTTACCTGAAAATGGATGTCAACTGACGGCCCCCATCCAACCTGACTGAGCTTGAGAGGATTTGCAAAGAAGAATGGCAGAAAATTCCCCAATCCAGGTGTGCAAAGCTTGTTGCGTCATACCCAAAAAGACCTGAGGCTGTAATTGCTGCCAAAGGTGCTTCAACTAAGTACTGAGTAAAGTGTCTAAAAACTTGTGTAAATGTGATTTTTCAGTTTTTTTTCTTTTTAATAAATTCATAGACATTTCTAAAATTCAGTTTTTACTGTCATTATGAGGTACATTATGAGTGTAGATTAATGAGAAAAAAAATAACTCAATCAATTGTAGTATCAGGCTGCAACATAACAAAATTGCAAAAAGTGAAGGGGTGTGAATACGTTCTAAATGCACTGTATATAGGGATAGGGAATGATTCAGATTAGATTTTCTTGTTTCCAGCCAAAATATCAAAAAATTCTTAAATCAAGAATGAATTTCTAGACCAGTAAACATTATTGTCTTGTTTTCAGAAAAAAAGTCAAAATTAAGTGAGTTTTTGCTTAGAACAAGCAAAGTAATCTGCCAATGGGGAGAGCAAAATAATCTTATAAATAATCTTATTTCAAGCCAGAAACAAGATTATTTTGCTTACCCCATTGGCAGATTATTTTGCTTGTTTCAAACAAAAACTCACATCATTTTGACTTTCTTTTTTTTTGCTTGTCTAGAAAATCCTTTTTGATTTGAGAATTTTTAAATATTTTGGCTGGAAACAAGACAAAAAATCTAAGTAAGAAAAGCATTTTTTGCAGTGCATTGAGGTAAAGGAAATCTGCTTTCACGCTGTTTCACACAAACCACCGCAGTTCCGGAGATGCAATAGCATAAAACGTATCGGAAACATTTGAAATCTGTACTGAATAGTATATTTTATAGCGATATGGATGAGATTGAAGATGCGTAATATTATCTTCTACCGTTCACCAGTGAAATCACGAAAAGCTGAAAAATTCTGCCAATGGCGGGAAAGCATGGTCTCAAAAATTACAGCAAATTTCTATCAATGGAGGTGAAAAAGTTAATAATAAATAGTTGGGTTTTTGGGGAGTCGCACAACATGACATTTTACAACTTGAACTAACCTTGATAAAATGTAAAATTATTTGATATTTTAAGAAACTCACTGGCCTTGACACACAGTCATGACAGTTTACAGTAGCTCCTATATATGATCATCATATTTAAATTTTTTCCTGCATGTTTCTGCAAGCAAAGTGCCTTTGGGGGAACCTTTGACTTCCATTTAACTCTGCATCGACATAGTGATAGAAGAAAGTATTTTAACATAAATTCACACACTTCACCTTTCAGAAACACACAGGTCACCTTTAAGTGTGCCTGCAGTCCACTTTTAAGGAACATTTAATTGAATATGACATGACTTTCTATGAATTGCAGTCTTAGAATGGTTAACTCACCTCCTTTTCCATTCACACACACACACACACACATGCTACAACACAAGTAAAGAGCTCCAAGCAAATTTTCCATACTTCCAGGAGGACAAATAAAATCAAGTTTTGGTTGGCACATCATGTAGCGTATTAGAGAAACATGCTAAGGCCTGTTCTTTCTCACTGGTTAGGAGCAACAGAAGAGGGCAAAGGAGGATCAGATCAGACCTGAGAACCGCTCTGGGAACTATGACTGACCTCCAAGACTGCTCCACTCTCACAGAGAAAGGCCTTAAATATGAGCTGCCCTCTGGCTTCATACTCATATTTGCAAATTAATCTAAAGAAAGACACGAAGGTCAACAAATGCCCACCATCTGGGAACATAGGCATATTTCAGAGGCAATTTGTATGAATTCAACGAAGACACATATGTATGGAAAAAAAAAAAAAACATTTGGCATCTAAACCAATTATAAACTAAATATTTATGAAGATCATTCTGAGCACATAATTTTAAAAAGTCTTTTTGAATCAGGCATACACTAGACTTAAGTTATTTTTCCATCTATAAATGTATACAAGATACATTTTGGGCCACATAGCAATGGCAATGAAGGTGAATGAAAACAGTGAGTTAACGCTGGTCTGTTTATTTTGGAAGGTATCGGGGGCTGGGTTGGACCTAGTGGAAACGACAAGCCAAAGCTGGTAAGAGAGGTTCTTTCATTTGGAAACATGCAAACAAGGCTCTCTCTCTGTCTCTTATTTCACATTCACACCCAATACACACACACACACACACACACACACACACACACACTAAACAATTTATTCAACTGCATGCTTCAAATCTAAAGGCTAAAACAACAACAAAAAATCTAAAATGATAACAAGAGAAAAACTCAGTGGCCAGTAGCCTTTATCATTTAAATGACACATTTGTTTTCCCTATAAAATGTTAAAACCCAAAAGTAAATGTGTGTCTCTGTGTGTGTGTGTGTGTGTGTGTAACTATGAATTCACTATCAAATTCAAAAATCTGATATAAAATGACACACTGTATGCAAAAGATATAATGTTTATAAACAAGCATGTGCCATATCTAGCATACTAGGTGTTATTTAACTTTGGGCTGTTTTGAACACAAAGAAAAACAGCGGACATTTTCACACATAGCTTCAGCTAGGGACAGGTCTTCAAAAACAGGGACAGTTTGGTCACCCTATCTCATAGGTTTTTTGTAAATACCCTATTCCACAAGAATTCTTTGATTGGATGAGAGTGCCCATTGCTTCTGGGAATTACAAATACTGACCTTCTGTCCTCTTTTTGTTCATCAACTACCATTTAGTTTTTTCTCACTGAAAAAAAATGTGATTCTACCTAAATGAACAGTAGTGGTAGTAAAACATCAATGTTTCTTCCTATTTACAAAAATATATATGATTACAGCAGCATATTTTTAGTTAAAGGCAGTATGTAATATTAACAGTTGGCAGTTGAAATGGGTACTGCAGTCCAATTTCAAAATACTGGAGAGCGTTGATTTTCCTGCCCCTCCCCCTCAGACTCAACGGTCACGCAGGTTGGCAGATGCAACAAGGAAAGAGCGCAACTGACATGTTAGGCAATGAGCCATACAATGTAAACTGATGAGTTAATTTATTTGTGTTTTATATTCTTCCAGTCATAGATCGGCTAAAGACTTGGTCTTAGCTCATAAAGCTAGGCACTTTATGGAGTTAATAAAGTGGTCTGTTGTGGATCTGAGATATACATATATATATATATATATATATATATATATATATATATATATATATTTGCTATAAAACAAAGCATTTGGGTGTTTTCAAGTTTTCAAGTTGTCCTTGTTTTTTTCTATGAAGATCTGTCAACACTAACACTTTACAGCAGGGCTCGTGAGCGCAACTAGCCCCGTATCAAAATGTGCTAAGGTTAAGGCTTCTTTCACTGTTGTTTTCTTGCATCTCACATACAGACAAAGAAACATTTCTAATGGACATTTAAATATGTCATAACTCCCTCGGTCTGGGGCTCCATGCAAGATCTCACCTCATAGAGTTTCAATGATCATGAGAACGGTGAGGAATCAGCCCAGAATTACACAGGGGGATCTTGTCAATGATCTCAAGGCGATGTGAAGGACTGAAATCCTGCAGCGCCCGCAAGGTCCCCCTGCTCAAGAAAGCACATGTACAGGCCCGTCTGAAGCGTGCCAGTGAACATCTGAATGATTCAGTGAAGAACTAGGTAAAAGTGTGGTGGTCAAATGAGACCAAAATCAAGCTTATTGGCATCAACTCAACTCGACGTGTTTGGAGGAGGAGGAATGCTGCCTATGACCCCAAGAACACCATCCCCACCGTCAAACATGGAGGTGGAAACATTATGCTTTGGGGGTGTTTTTCTGCTGAGCGGACAGGACAACTGTACCAGTTGTCATGGGCCATGTACCGTCAAATTTTGGGGTGAGAACCTCCTTCCCTCAGCCAAGGCATTGAAAATGGGTCATGGATGGGTATTCCAGCATGACAATGACCCAAAACACACAGCCAAGGCAACAAAGGAGTGGGTCAAGAAGAAGCACATTAAGGTCCTGGAGTGACCTAACCAGTCTCCAGACCTTAATCCCATAGAAAATCTGTGGAGCGAGCTGAAGGTTCAGGTTGCCAAATGTCAGCCTTGAAACCTTAATGACTTAAAGGATCTGCAAAAAAGGTTGGGAAAAAAAGTGCTTCTGAGATGTGTGCAAACCTGGAAGCCCACTAAGAAATCTCTGACCTTTGTGATTGCCAACAAGGGTTTTGCCACCAAGTAGTAAGTCATTTTTTGCGAAGGGGTCAAATACATATATATATATATATATATATATATACAGGGGTTGGACAATGAAAATGTGCAATAAGTGAAGACTGGCCACCAGGCTGCGCAAATATAGCCATGAAACCTCCAACACTATATTGGCCAGTGTTTCAGTTTCATTGTCCAACCCCTGTATATATATATATATATATATATATATATATATATATTTTTTTTTTTTTTTTTTTTTATCTCAACTTTTTGGAAATGCATTTTCTGGATTAAAATTATAGTCTGATATATTTTAATGGGCAAACATACAAAATCAGCAGTGGATCATTTTTTTCCCCCCTCACTGCATGTGTGTACAGAATGCGATCAAGGATTAAAAGGTAAACTGACAACCAAAATTAGCTGCAATGTGTATGTGGCCTATGAATTTAGCATGATTCATAAATATCTGCAAACATACTGTAGTGTTTTTAATGCTTAAGTACAGTCCAAAAATACAGCACTTTTAATATAAACTTATTCTTATGTGGTTCCTTGCAGGATACTATGTTATGACCTCAAAACGCTTTTACCATAAGACATGATTTGTAAATGAACACATTTTGCTATCTGCATCTCATAATCTGCATCTCATGTCTTCTGCATGACTTTTCTGACAATTTAGTAGCTCACCTGGTACAGTGATATGGTCTGATGTAGGCATGGGACGATAACCGGTTTCAAGGTAAACCGCGGTTTGGGAAAAGTCACGGTTTTAAAACCGCTAAAATTTCCTGTCATACCGTTCCTGCGGTATGCGCATTTTTTTAACGTGTCATCAAAGGCTGATGGTGCAGGAATCCCCCAGTTGTGTGCAGCAAATAGCGTGAACGAGTCACACGACCCCTTCCCCTCCAGTTGGTACGAGCGAGTCACCTGTGGCCGAAAAAGGGAAATCCCTGAAGCTTTTTCTCCCGTCGAAAAAAAGTCTGCTGTGTGGGATTTTTTTACGGTAACGTTGACTAACCACGTTCCGTAAACAATGATGTTCTTTGCAGACGGCGTTTTAGAGCAGATCTTTGAATAAATACTAACAGGTCGTGCATTAAATCTGTGTCATTTTAATTTCCCCCTTTCAGCCCCGATCTAGACAGAGACCACCCTCCGTTTGTTTCAGTGTTGAAATAAATACTATTTGGCTTGCTTACCGAGGCAGATAACATGACTAATTAACTAGCTAAAGTCAACTAGTTTCCTTCCTCGTGTTATTTTACAGAGTGAGGAATAGCAGACTAAGGGCCTAACATGTTCACATGTCTCGCACAAAAACGCGTGGAAAACGTTTTGCGCGCCGCTTTCTCCTTCGCGTTCTGTAGCCTTTGCTTCCATGGCGTCTGCCGTTGCTAAGCAACCATGACTTGCGCTCTAGGAGACGTGGAGGATTAGGCAAAATAATAAATGAATCGCGACCGCTTCGTTTCCATTATAAACGCGCATAACGCGCGTCTACATTTGAAATGACGCGACATGTGAACGGCCCCTAAAGTATTACGTTTCTGCATTAAATGGAGAAGAGACCAAGCGTATGTGTGTATGCGCGCGCGCACTCTCTCTCTCTCTGTATGTGCACATATTCTCGTACATCTGCTCCAAATTTAATCCAGGGAAGATAAACATTCCTGCATCAAAACTTGGACTAAAAGATGAATGTGTAGAAAGTGAGCATGTCACCAAAGACCTTGTTGAGCTGCAGGTTTAACAACTGCATTTATTTATTTATTTACAGAAATTAGGTTCTGATTATGTTTTCGATTACTGAGCTGCATGTTTAGGCTTAAGTGACTGCACTTAATGTAATTAGGAAGAATTCAATTATTCATTTTAATTATAAACCTTACATGTTTACTGTTCCAAAATGTTCTGTTTCTTAAAAATAAGATAAATTGTGTTCAGTGGAAGAATTTTTTTTTTTTACCCAAACATTTAAAAATAACCTATTTTAGAATTGTAATCTAAATACCATGATACCGTGAAACCATGATATTTTTATGTAAGTTTATCATTCCGTCAGAATCTCATACCGGCCCATGCCTAGTCTGATGTGGAGTGCTCAGGTACAAGTCCAGCATGGCATGGTTGCTTTAGTAAACTATTTATCTCATATTTGCTTTTTTTTAACAATACTGTTAGAGTAGGTGCCACATTATTTTCTAATGTTTCTAATGTTGCCAGAATCACATTCATCTGATTCAGATTAAACTGAACCTGTTTTAAGCACCACTCATTGGACATTTTACTGTGTTTACAAGTTTCACAAAACTCTTTATGAGTTATGATACCGCTAAACTAACTTCAGTTGTTTCGAAAGTAGGGTTTCATTGTGGTTAATATATTCAACAGTGGGGGCAGCCCAGTGATCTAGGGAAGAACACAGAAAGTCCAAAAATGTTTGTTTACGGAACTTGTGATCTTTATAAACGACTTAATAACCGACTCATTGTGACTGTTTGCCTACTAAGAGGAAGAAGAAGTACAGTTTTACTTTTATCTGAGTAAACATCAGTAGAGTTGTGTCTTCAAGCAGTTTCACAATGTGACAAGCAGCTTCCTGTCTCTGGTGGTGTGTGAGATGAATGTGTATGGGGGCACGTGTCTGTTTGTAAGACACTAAAGAGAGTGTCTTGTAAAACCTAAACCTTTTAAAATGTCTGTCAATGTATTACTGTTCAGTGTGAAACTGAAGGTCTGATGACCAAAATGCCTCACAAATTCTCACTATCACTCAAAACTTTTTCACTGACCGCCTGAGAATCTCTTATCTATATGATAGAAGAAGAGAGAACCCAATATAGATGCTTTCACATGAATGGGTGATGCAGCGATCTGCATATGAGTAAGTGTGTGGTATATGTGTGCAAGTGTGTGTGGGAAGAGTATGGTTCGATGTTACAGCAAAAAGAGCAACATAGCCACTAAGAGTTGAATGACAACTCTGCCTTCAAACTTCAGATATGACAGTGGTAGGCCTCATAGTCCTCTGTCTCTTTGACTCAGTTTCAGTTCTGAAACGGCCTGAAGATCCACTAACGCTGTGCAAGAGTGAAACCTAAGAAGGTCAACAGGCTCTAAAACATCTGTCAAGTCTTATCATCTCCAAACTATGGGAAAATACCTGGTGCCACTCAAAACACAAGCCAAATGCAGAATAAGGCTCCAACCTGATGAAAACGTACCTATGTGGGAACCTTTTCGCAAGTATATGTCACTGCAGTTTCCATCAGAAATAAACAGCGGGCACTTATAATCGTTTTCATACACAGTTATGAAAGCCAGCATGGAATTATTGCACTTAGGATGCGGAATCCTTGGGTACGAATCCTGTGTAAAAATGATTCATGATGAAAGACCTGAAAGATGAGAGATCGAAAAGCAAGCTTCAGATAAACAGGAACCAAAAAAGCAGAACATTTTTAGTGCTCTTTCAATAATAATGCAATTATAAGTACTGTTTTTAAAAGCCTCTCGGAGAAAAGGCTCTGCTCTTTGCCTGACTGACACAAACAAGGGCAAGATGGCCTGTGTCACTTTCCCTTCAAGTGCCTGCTGACTCTTTCTCCTCCAGCAGCTGTCAATCACCTTCAAGTGTCACACTTTTATGAGGCTTCGAGGCCAGCATCTGCTGAAAAGCATCAGGGCAGAGGGAAGTGGAAGTTGACAATGCTGGGAAGCTTGAGGGTTTAATGATTTCATTAGGATGCAATATTTTTCAACACCAAGTTGCATTTGACAAAGCTTCCGTTAAGGTTGGCAATAATGACTTCTTCAAAATATTTCCATTTAAGAAACAGCATTATAGTATTACAATGAAACAATTCACACTATCTGAAATGCACCTTTAAGTCAAGTCAGTGTAGATGCACACATGACAGTACAGAGGGGTTTCATTCTCCTCAAACTGGCGAATCATTTTAAATTCTTTTTAATTCTTTGAGATTCTCTTCCCCCACTCTCTCTCTGTCTCTGTCTTTCTCAGCGATACATTTGCAGGGATAAAACGGTTAATCCAGCGAGCTTTAAATGCACCACGGTGTATTGTGATGTGTCTTTAAAGTGAAGGAAAGGAGTTCATACAGCAGTGTGGCTTCTGCTCAACATACTGTAATAAATTATTACTGTAATTTGCATAGTTAAGTATACACCCTGAATAAAGTAAGACCATCCTACAGCCATTTTGAAATTACAAAATATATTTCATGTTCGGTAATTTACACAAAATTACAGCCATGCTTGAGAAACCTGCAGGATGAAATCAACAAATTACTTCACTCGTCATTTCTTAATAGGTAGGGCAATGTTTTTAAGATGTTCTGTGTACAATCAGTCAGCTCATGGCAACAAGAAAACCACAATCTTAGAAAACAGCAACTTCAGCTGTTTTTGTGAACCACTTATGTAATAGTTCTGACAGAATAGAATATCATGAGATACTAAAATGTCTATAATAATAATAATTATAATTATTGAATGTCTAACAATAATTAATAATACTCAGCATATTTGTGATGAAGATCATAACCATTTTCAGCAAGACTTATTTCTCTCATAGACATAACACAACAAGACTCTTCCTTATTATGCTCATTATCTGAAGAACGCAGTGTTTGGGCTTGCAAAGAACACTCGGTGAGGAATGAATTGTATTGAGACTTGCCCGAATCCTTGTGGAACATACAACAACAAACCAGAGAAAACAAGACCTGTCTCAACTCCTCAGCCTTATAATAGGATCATCTGAGGACAAATAATGCAAGAGTGCATCTAAACCATAAAATCTAATTAACCATTTCATAGGAGAATTCATAAGCAACTGCAAAAATAAACACAGCGTTAAAGGAATGAAAACAAGAGCTTGTCCTTAAAGTGTTGGAATCTATCTGCAGGTGTTGAAGCCTGTCCTTGTCTTTCAGCAGGCTGTGCATGGACACAAGATTTGCACAAAACCTCATGCCATCAAATGGCATAGAAATGAAAATGAAAATTTTTGCAGAAATGAAAATGTGAAAGCATAACTGAAATAAATACATGATTTTCATAATGTATCTCATTTAGTCCCACTCCCTTTTGGGATTTGAAGTGTTTACATCAGGTTCAGCATCAGATCATTCCAAACTTGTTTTGACATTTAAAGTCTTCTGAAGTAAAACCTGAAAGGTTTGAGTGAGGAATGGTCAAAAATGTAGGTTGTTATGCCCTCGTTGTTTTCCCCCTATCTAAATTAGCCTGTTTAATGAATGAATACTTGGAATATAACAGACAGGACCGCTTTTAGATGCTCCAATCCCAGTTCATAGTAACTGAGCGGAAAAGAGCAACCAGGACATACTGCTAAACTTTCCCCTTTGTGCTACAGTAAAGAAAGTCAGTCACAGGTTTGGAGCAACATTACAACAGCAAACATTTTAATTTCAAAGACCCATTTAGTGTTCAAAATTGTTCCTATTTGTGTCTGTTTGTGCCTGCTGTGTGTATTCATGGTACACAGTTAAACACAAATGAGAAGCTCCTTAAGTCTTCCAGGGCTTCCCCTGCATCCTGAGAGCACATACTAATCAAACTATCAGTCTTATTCTGAATGAACATTTAACATGTCAGGTTCTTTCACTCGACAACAATCCCTGCTTTGACTGAAAATTCAAGACCCAATCCCAAAAGAACAATACAACCCTCTTGAAGCTGTGATGTTTTGTGTGTAGTCTGTCAACTGAACACTGTGCTGTTATCTGTTATTAAATAAACTAAAGGCGAATATTATATTCACCATAAAATAATATAATTTGCTATTTAATTATTTAGATCTTTCGATTCGCACTCAGATTATACATGCACAGGCTTTTATACATTGCTGTAAGCACTAATATTCCACATCAGTGATGTTTTCATTCATACGTGGCAATAGTTAGGGTAAAAAAAAATCTTAAAAGCAACAGGTACACGTTTTCTAGCTGAAAAACTTTGAGAAATTGAGCAACGCTTTAGGCATCACCTAAGCACACAGTGGAGGTATAAACGCGGCACTTACACAAAAGCGTGGTAGATAAAAGCCCATGATCTTGGTCTCTCCAACACATTGTACAGGTAGTTCTGAATCCTCCGGTAGCGCGCGTTTCTCCGGCCGCTTTGCGCGCCGTACACCAACGGCTTCCCGAGCAGACTCAGCCGAGCGCCCTGCTTCCCCCGGTCTCTTTCCGTGCCCGATGCACCTGTGCCGGCATGAGATGCGGACAACAGTCCGTCCCCCGGCCGTGAACAATTGTTCTTCATCCTATTACCACATTCCACATTATGCAATCCGTAACTTTCGGCGTGGTGCCCCGGAGAGGTGTTCATCCAGAGGCCGGAGCCGGCCTCATCTCCGCTGTGGTTGCGGGGCATGGCATCACCAACGCGGACCCAAACACGCGTGGCATGCGTATTGTTATATCTCTGGTAGATGCGACAGCAGAGCCAAGAAACTACCAACGCGAAGTGTCAAAAAGACTCAAAATACAATACACAATTTACCTCCGGTCGTGACGCGCGAACGCCACTTTCTTCGCTCCTGGTACGGACGCACTAAATGGTAAATGGGAGGTGTATAAAGTCACCCCTGGCGCTGACCCACGAGAACAGCCCGTCAAAGTGACTTTATATGACTGCTGTTGAGTCTTGCGCGTACAGCTCGTGTTACTTCAGCGCGCGCTTTTGATGTAGCTCCACTCACACGCTCGGCGTCAAGCTACTGCGCACAGGAAATCAACTGTGCCATCCTGCTTGCTCATGCTGAAACACATATAAAGCGTTTCCGTAATATTCATGTAAATGTTCCCAGTCAGCACCCGCTATCCTCTCCGACGCGGTTCTGCGGTGGTCTCACACTTTTGGTAATAATTCAATAAATAATGATGCAGAGATGAGAAGTTCTGTGTCGTTTCCGCGGACACTGGTGAGCTGACTGTTGAGCCTTCACGCACGTGTTTACATAGTAAAATGTTTATTTGCATAACAACTCGTTCTTGAAATGGTAGTTCCTAAAGTTAAACTGATACAGTGTGGTTCCCCCGGTGACATACCACAGGGCTTCCTTTCAGGAATCGTCGTGTAAGAAAAAAAGAGGCATTATTTAGAGATGTAGTCAGGGCTTCAAATTGTGTCAAATTAAAACTATACACGGTGTTCATACAAAGTTTTTATTGTACATATTACATAAGGACATTGCAAAATACACCTTCAGAACAGAAGTCTTCGCTTGAGGAGGTAACCATAGCAACAGTGTATTATGTCGCTTTCCGGATTCGCTACATTTGCAAAACAACAACAATAGGCTAATAATAATAATACAACTTTATATAAACCCCTAACAGTTTAAATTTGCGCGAGCCAATAGAACCCTACCAACAGAAATTCTTAGAATAAGTATTTGCATAATTCGCACTCTGAATAAATCGACAATAGATTTTTATGAAAATTTGTGAACCTGGACCACAAAACCAGTCATATGTCATTCTGAAACCTGAATAAGCTTTCCACTGATGTATGGTTTGTTAGGATATGACAACATTTGGCCGAGATACAACTATTTGAAATCTGGAATCTGAGGGTGCAAAAAAAAAAACATTCTAAATAATGAAAAAATCGCATTTAAAGTTGTCCAAATTAAGTTAGCAATATTACTAATCAAAAATTAAGTTTTTATATATTTACGGTAGGAATGTACAAAATATCTATGGAACACGATCTTTATTTAATAGCCTATCCTAATGATTTTTGGCATAAAAGAAAAATCGATAGCCTAATTTTGACCCATACAACGTATTTTTGGCTATTGCTACAAATATACCCGTGCAATTTAAGACTGGTTTTGTGGACCACGCTCACATTTTATCTCTATTAAAAGTGTCCTTTCAAATAAAGGCTCCGCTAAATATTTAAGCTATCACATTCGCTTTTATCCAGAGCTTCCGTATAACAACTGTGAGACAGCCCATGTGACTAAACCCGACATAAAATCCACACGAACACTGTGTTTTCTGTGTGGGCATGCTCGCCCTCCCCTACAGTTAAACTCTGCTCTCCTGCTGTATCATAACGATCCATCTGTGAAGAGAAAAAACACTACATGCTTATTCATCTTTTTTTATCTTCAGGGAACTCCATCGTTAACAAAAGAGCAATTTGAGTCAATTTGATTGTCAAATTAGGAGCTCTTAAGTTTAACTGTCACTGATCAGGCGCTTCTTCCATCAGTTTATTGGCGTCAGTCACACTTACTGGAAGTTGAGAGATTCCGTCATGAATCCCATACAGCTGTAACTGAATGGGAAACGGTGGCTTAGTGTTTTCCCCTTGACAACTGTACTTTCGCTTTAGTGCTCTTCAAAGCGCCTACCTGATAAACATCTTGTGTGCTGCAGCAGCAGCTTACCAGGGCGTTACCGGTTTAGATTTGTTTGTTTACAAATCAATACTACAAATAATAATAATAATAATAATAATAATAATAATAACATTGCTCCAGGACTCACATCACAATCTAAATCGCACCTTTAGTAAGTCTCCAAATAGCTACGTTCTCCCTATCCCTTTCTGTCATTTTTCTGAAGAGTGATCATTTGCATGTGGCTCATGATGGACTACATTCCATTTGCTTCTCAACCTTTTATCCAATGACTCAGAATCCAGCATGTATGAAAACAGTATGCGATGGAGTTCCAATCGTCTACATTAGAGGCATAATTACCCTCAGACTCACATTCATTCTGGCTCATCAAAGGCTAAGAATAGAAATATACACTTCACCATCTGCGTGCTACAGGACTGGTGTTAATGAGACCCACTCTCTTATGCGTTTTATACGGTGAGAAACCTGAGAAAATGATCCAGTAAAGTCCACAATGGAAATCACTTCTGCTTGCCATGACCTCTGTCGCTGCAACCAGCACCATCACTTGCCATCAGTCACGAGTGGAACACTGGGGTCACTGGCTGAACACAGGGACATGTATCAGGCTAATTGCTGTGACGCGAGCTGGCGAGGCAACAGGGAAGGACATGCAATTATGTTACACTGCAATAGACGGCAAGAGACAATAAAGGTTAAGTGAATTGCATATAGTTAGGCCTACTTTTTGCTTTAGGCGGAGTTTGTTGATTATTTTTTGATGGTAAGTACATTAATGATGTCTGGCTAATTGTATCTCTGTTGTGTCCTGACGTGGACATACTGGTTCTTGGTTTTTAAATGAGCAACTAATTATCGCTATTCATTTACTTTCAAATCTGTGGTCTAAAACGATGGCAACCCAAACGTTTCGTAATCGCATAAATCTTGTTTGACCGCAAGGTCTGAGCATTGCAAAGAAGCGAGCCCTGACAGGATGCTGAGAGTGCTGAGTTCATGATTCTCCACTGTGCAATTTACATGAGCCGATTCTCTGAAGAAGATTCTAACAAACTTCTGACCTCTGCTGGTGAGTGTAAGGATAACTCGCACAACGGCATTCAGTCAGCATTAGTATGGCAAAAGCGCAGACCGAGGTAAGTTACAAATAATATATACCAGTCAAAGGTTTTGAGCAGTAGGATTTTTTTATGTTTTTTAAAGAATTCTCTTCTTCGCACCAAGCATGCATTTATTTGATTCAACATACAGCAAAAACAGTAACATTGTGAAATATTTAAACTATTTAAAATATATTTTTTTTTTCAGTTTGAATATATTTTAAAATGTAATTTATTCCTGTGATCAGAGATTCAGCAGCTATTACTCCAGTCTTCAGCGTCACATGATTCTTCAGAAATCATTCTAATATGCTGATTTGCTGTTCAAGAAACATTTTATTATTATTATTATTATTATTATTATCAATATTTAAAACAGTTGAGTTTTTTTTTTTTTTGTTATTCTGTGATGGATACAAAGATCCAAAGATTTGCATTTAACAAGGATGGTTTAAATTGATCAAGAGTGATGATAAAAAAAATCCAACACAAATACAAATGATTTATTTTTCAGATAAATGCTGTTCTTCTGAACTTCCTGTTCATCAAAGAAACCTGAAAAAAGTCAACATAATGATAATATATTATTTTTTATTTTTTTATTATTATTATTTTTTTAAGGAGCAATTCAGAATATTAGATTGATTTCTGAAGGATCACTGGAGTAAAATATCAGCTTTGAAATCAGGAATAAATTACATTTTAAAATATATTCAAATATATATTCAAATAGAAAAATTATTTTAAATCATAAAAATATTTGAAAATTGTACTGTACTTTTTGTTGTACTTTGGATCAAATAAATGCAGGTTTGGTGTGCAGAAGAGACTTCTTTTTAAAAAAAAAAAACTCTTACTGTTCATAAACCTTTGACTGGTAGTGTATTTCAGTAACTACAAAGTTTTGAAAAAATGGTATTATGTTTTCTCAAGCAGTGGTTTTGTATGTTGTTTTCAAGTATCCAATACAAACCACATTAGTTGTTTAAGTGTTATAAATTGAAACAAATTATCCCTATATTTGTTGGCCTAAACAATGATCTAAATGATTTAATGTAACTTTAAAATGTTTAAATTGTTTAACCTTTTTACTGCACTTTGTTAGAGGTTACTTATGTTCCTTTATTATAAATGTGTGAGGCAGTCTTCCATATATATATATATTAGCTTCCCTTAAGTTTGATAACGTCACATGAGCATTTAGTTTCTCTGTATTTATTTATTTACACTACCAGTCAAAAGTTTCTGAACAGTAAGATTTTTAATGTTTTTTAAAGTCTTTTTAAAGTCTCTTCTGCTCACCAACCCTGCATTTATTAAATCCAAAGTACAGCAAAAACAGTAAAATATTTTTCTAATAGTTTTCTATTTGAATATATATATTAAAATGTAATTTATTCCTGTGATTTCAAAGCTGAATATTAGCACCATTACTCCAGTCACATGATCCTCCAGAAATCATTCTAATATTCTGATAGAATTGACAGCTGAGTAGAAGTTTCTTTGATGAATAGAAATTTCAGCATTTATCTGAAAAATAAATCTTTTGTAACATTATACATGTCTTTATTATCGCTTTTGCTCAGTTTAAAGCATCCCTGCTAAATAAAAGTATTAATTCCTATCATTTATTTCCCTCCAAGCTTTTGAATGGTATAATGTTGCAAAAGCTTTTTCATTTCAGATAAATGTTGATCTTTGGATCATCAAAGAATCCTGAAAAAGGCACTCAATGGTTTTTGATAATAACAATAACAATGAAACTGTTTCTTAAACAGCAATTGATTTCTGTGGCACTTAAGACTGGAGTAATGATGCTGAAAATTTAGTTTGATCACAAAAATAAATTACATTTTAAAATATATTCAAAGATACAGCTATTTTAAATAGTAAAAATTTTCACAATATTACTGCTTTTGCTGTATTATGGATCAGATAAATGCAGGCTTGGTGAACAGCAGAGAATTCTTTCAAAAACATAAAAAAAAACTTTTGACCGGTAGTGTATTTTTTTTCCACTCACATAGTCTACACTTACGCACATATAGTATTATCATGAGACATTATTCGTATGGAATGTTTTTGCTATTGTTGGTCTTATGAACCATGAAGATAAACATGACTGGTGGAAAATGAATGGAAACTTCCTGTGGTCCTCAGAAAGGTCATGGATGAGGTCATATATAAGACAAATTGCATACAGATGTTATTGTTCCTAAACCAAATCTTAGAGGATATCAGCCAGAGCCAAAACTATGCAAACACACTATGAGATGACTGAATATATGGGTCAAAGAGCAGGTCAAAAGCAGGTTATTTTTTTGTTAACTCTACATGTTTCTCAAATCTGGGGTAATATATCTTCATATACCTGTATATTTCTTCAATGCAGAAGTAAGCTTATCTGTGAGACTTCTGGTTCATTAGCTACTATAAAAAAAATATCGAGAAGAATAACAACGTGCAGTAAACGGTGAAACTGTTTGCACTACAAATCAGTGTGTTCAAAATAAAAATAATACATTAAAATGATATGTTAAGAATAATTTGCAACATCCAGCAGCAAAACCTGTTTTGTACAGCTAAAAAAGTACAAATGGCCACACCTACTCTTATGTGAAGAAAAAGGTGTATAGTCTTTAATGAAAAAGAAAAGAACAAACCTCAGTTTGAAATTTCTTTCACACACTTTTTTTTTATTTGGAAATAATAAAAATGAACATTTTTCTTTTTTTTAAATATAAAACATACACATCGTATGAGCCACACCTGTATACAAACAGAAATGTTGCAGTGAATACTTTTTCTTTTTCATCATCTCAGTGGAACACATACTAGAAGTTGTAAACAGTCAGCATTGTTTTTCCCCTCTACCCAAGAATACTGATCAAGTAAAAGAAACACCTGTCTCTCATGAAGAAAAACAATCAAAATTTTCGGATATCAGAGGTGAAGAATTTGGCTCGAAAGCACAGAGAAAATGACGATCTGGCTACAGCTTCAGAGCGGAGTGGTTTCGGCCCTCTAAAAGTGACAGTGAGAGCTCTAGATTTGGACCCATATGATAAGAAAGGTGTCCGCTCAGCGGTCCCTCATATCGGGATGGTTGTTCTCAAAAGTAAGCCTTGGCCCCTTTGCAAATATGGCTTAACCACAAGGTCATCTCATATTTACAACACATGCGCTAATAAGTCTTTGTGCATCTACATTTATATTTAACATGGATACTGTTATGTATGTATGATATATTTTGGACATTTCCTGTTTTGATATCGGTATACTCTTGAGTAACTTGATGGGATGTATACACATTTTCTAGATTAATTTCTGTGTTTTGAGGTAAATTATGATACAGTAGAATCTGTAAAACATGAGGGAGGTTAGTTTTTGTTCAGTGTTACAGTACGGCACATTTTCCCCTAAGGGATATAAAAGACTAAAAAGCAATAATCAAAAATTTGAGAAGAAAAAAAATGGAAAGAAAAAAACTGTTGCAACATTCAGCACCGAATGGGGGACATGAACTAGTTTTTTAGCTGATCTGAAAAGTCTGAGTGAAAGCAAATGGCTTCTTCTTCTTGGTTTATCTCTTATATTCAAGTACAAGCAAACTGTACAGGTACATGCAACATACAAGCTGGCCTACAGTATGTTGAACTAACACATATCTATTTCTGTTACTTTTTAACATTTGTGTAGTCTGTTTTACAAAAATGTGCATGCAGCTGGGAACTGATCCGAGTCATGCTGCTCCGCCGCACTGGAGGGAGGGGCCAGTGGCCTGATAGATGATTGGTGTTTATGCTCGTGATGGCAAAATCAGATTGGTCACTTCAACGTTTACAGAGACACACAAGAGAAATTTGCATTTGCATGACTCTTTTCTCTGTTTTCTGTCAAGTACACAAAGTGGAAATGAAATGAACAAGCTAGTTGGCTTGATTTTTATTCTTTTTTTAATAGATTTTTGAATCAGATTTTTTTAAATTTAAAAATCAAGCTTTGTGCTTGCACTTTTAATTAAAAATAAAGACATGTGCAAGGGCTTGGGTCAGTCGTGTGACCTCAGAGTGGTACAGTATAAGCTGAAAGTGGCTTTTGCTTAACCACGTGTATTAAAAAGAGAAATGTACGTCTACACAAACACTTACCATCAAACAAAGTCAAAGTTAAAAAGTTAGTTTAGTGTCTGAAAAACTCTATTTACTTAGATGAAAACATACTTGTATAGATTTCACAAGTACTCATATATGTTTATTTTGGTACATAGTGTTTTTCATTAACTAAATATACTTTTTATTAGTATTTAATGATAAGTGTAAACATCTAAAAATCGAAAATCACTGAATAAGATGATGTATTGCAACGTACTGTAGGATAATGTAATAGTTTCAGTTAATAAAAGTAACTAAAAATGTGCAAAGAAATGTGTGTATTTCCAGATACGTTGTCTTCGTAATTTCATTTTTAGCATTTCCTGTCATTTTCACAGTACACTGGACAACACAAACCTTTTGTTTTCCATAAAACGTGCTAGAGATGTTAAAAAAGGAGCTAAATAAAAAACAAAACAACTTCTAGACGAGAGCGGCCTCCGTTAGCTGTCACAAACATTGAAAACAGAGGAACTTTTTGGAGGAAATGGGCCATGGCTTTGGGTCCTCCAGGTTTAGGCACCAAGAAAGGCCCTGCCCTTCCAGACAACCTCCCCAGGGGACGCCCTACGTCTTTCAAGTTCCTGACCTTCGCTTTCAGTACAAACAGGGTTTAGACAGGGCCTCGATTGAGACCCCACAATCCCTTGGTCAGAGGTCACCTTTGTTTTTTGGGTTGATACATTCTGATGCTCTGTTAAAAACTAGCTAACGTACATTTCAGTGAAGACTTGACTGTATATCACCCTGCTTTCTACGTCGCTCTAAAGCGGTGCTTCCCACGTGCTAGTGTAGTTAGACAGCCCTAAGTCTCACGCGACAAACAGTGAGAGAAACAAACGATTTCGTTTAGGACAAACAAAGTTGGCAGAACACGGGCTACCCACAAAGAGGAAAACAAAAACAAAGTCACAGGAGTGATTGTCAGATTTGAACAAAGCTTTGTGTTATTTCATCGCATTTTCTGCCTGGCTCTTATTGTTGTCCCGTTGTCTCTCAGACTGTGCTTTAGGTTATTAGTCCACTACGATCGAACCCCCGCAGGTGCCGGCGAACTGTCCAGGGATGACTGAGAAGCACGTCGAGTTAGAGAGGCGAGAGTTGGATCGACTAGGGAAGAAGGCGGGAAAAGTTTGTACCAGCCAATCACATTGCTGGAGAGGTCCAGCTCCTCTAGTAGGATTTGTGCAACTCCCATGAAGGATTTGTGGTCCATTCGCCCATAATCTCCCCAGACAATTACCTAATAGGATAAAAAAATCAACAGATTCATCAGTGGATGGCCCTCTCAGGTCACATAATCAAAGTTAATAATATCTAATCTCACGAATGTGATCCATTTAAACTACACACGCAGCCCTTCAATGACATTTTCTCGTTCAACCGCTTGATTGAGCCTCTAGAGCTGCAAAATGAAAAGACGTGTCGAAAAAAGACGAATGATAAACCACATGACTCACTTGTAACACTTTACCCTGTGGACTTTCTTCAAACTGCAGCGTTTGCTGGTACAGCGGGTCGAGTGTCTTACGTGCAATCTTTGTCTTCTTCTTAGCTACATACGCCCCATTGTGTAGAAGATAGACTTTGACATATGGAGCTATGTAAGGAATGAATCAACAGGCAGATATTAACAGTGAATACTGACATTGGTATGACTGATTTGTATCAGCTAGAAGTGCTTGATGAGTTATATGGTGGCTGAGTAATGTGATACATAGGGAGTTCAGTATTCAGCAGAAGTGACTTACCAGGGAGTGATTTGGACCCTGGTTTTTGGATGAGACCTCGTGCTCTTATCACCTCCACCTCCAGCTGGCCTTTCTTATTCACCATGCCAATCTGAATGTCACCTGGACATCACAAAATATGCTAATAAAATTATTGAAATGGTACATTTGCTTAGAATTACTCAAATGGTTCATGCAAACAACATTATTGACATACTGTGGTTTCCATAAGTTATTTTATGTATTTTGTACTGAAATACGTACAGTTAGTAAACTGTATGTATTTAGTACAATTCCAAGTGCAATAATATAAAGGGTAACACTTTATTTTAAGGTGTCCTTGTTACACATTACATGTACTTAGTATTATAATAATAATCAATTATGCATAATTACATGCAAGTAATCCTAAACCAAACACTAATCCTAAACCTAACCATATAGCAAGTACATGTACTTAATTATTATTACTCAGTACTTATACAAATGTATAATGACACTGTAACAAGGACACCTTTAAATGAACATATTGTTTATCAAGCCTGTAATGACCTATATCAATTATTTAAAAAAAAACAAAAAAACATTTTAATTTACCAAAGAAATATGATTTTTTTTTTTTTTTGTAAACATTTATGACTGTTATAGCAGCAGCTGTGGTCCGATCTCCCTAAAACCTTGCATGCTTGTTTAGAATCATCTGTCACATGTACTCACCAGATTTTGTTAAGTTTTAAGTTTTTGTTTAGGCTTTTTGGGTATATTTGGACAGGCCCCTTTTCTAAATAACCGTTTTAGCTTCACAAATGGTAAATTGCAACTTTTTTTTTTATAATTAATGACCTTGAGACTCCAGAGAATTGTACTGCAGTGTTTTTTTTTCCAAATTGAGCAAAATACCTAGGAGTAGTTTGCCAAAGTAGGTTTTCTTCTCAATCAGGCAAAGTTGTTCAGAACGAGGAGGTCTATTGTATGGTATGAATATCGTGTGTATGTGTGAAAAACTGCGCTATTTAAATCAAATTTCTTACATACCTTAAGGGTAGGGTGACCACCTGGCAATAGATCTATTGTGGGACATAGATGTGATTTTGCGGGACAATGCAGGACACGTATGAGACAGACACATTTCCACTGTTATGCTATGTAAATACTGATTTACATCCATTGTCATATACGCTTATTTGTGCAGAGAATCCACCTGCGAGAGAAGAGATTTGTTCTTGTGCATTTTTAATGCACCCTAGCATTACAATAATGCACTCTAGACATTTGTCATTAAAATAACATAGAAACCTCAAACTAACTATTAAATAAGAAGAAAGTCACGTCTGAAAGCTGCATCGATTTTTTTCAATTGGTTAAAATGAATGAAAAATATCATGTTTTTCTGTGTGCGCTCGACCATTTCTGTCTGTGGTGCAGGATCACTTGATGAGGTCCGCACATCCTTTGCATGGAAACTACGTCTCAAAAAGAATAAATAAACACGTTCTTAAAAAGGTAAAAGAACGCATGGACGTTTTCTTAACATGATTAAAATTAAAAACCAACAGACTGATGAAAATGCGGGGCATTTTCTCAATATGCGACGTGTGGGACAAGGGGTGAAAATCCTGTGCGGTGCAATGCAAAGCGGGACGGGTGGTCACCCTACTTAAGGGCCGTGAGTCAAACAGGCCCACTGAGTTTCATTCTGTTTGGCCTCCGTTAACCTTCAAAATTCATTGATCTTTGGCAGCCATGTTTTTTGAGATACGTTGCGTAGTTGCGTAGTTATGGTCATTTTTATGTTATCTTATAGCACCACCAAGTGGCCAAGCCCCACGACTTTTTATGTGACTCTTAAAAATAAAGGTGCTTTAAAAGGTTCTTCAGAGCGATGCCATAGAAGAACCATTTTTGGGATTCACAAAGAACCATTCAGTTAAAGGTTCTTTAAAGAACCATCTCTTTCTTACCTTTTTATAATCTGAAGAACCTTCTTTCGCCACAAAGAACCTTTTGTAAAACAGAAAGGTTCTTCAGATGTTAAAGGTTCTTTATGGAACCATTTAGACACAAAAGGTTCTTCTATTGCATCGTGAAGCATCTTTTTTTTTTAAGTTTCAACTCTTACATACGTGTTGTGAGTTTGGTAAAATATCTCATTCCGTTTCAAACTTATAGCCGTTTTAGTAAAGGCAGCCTTGCCCCTTTCAAACACTTTGGTGTCCCTTTGTGATGGAGAGTCTAAAATTAAACTTTTTTGGGGATAATTATTGATATTCACTCTTCAGAGAATCTTTCTGCACTGGATTGGCTCTGATCAGGCAAAAACCTAGGACTAGTTTGCTAAAGTGCTAAATCTCACTGGACGAATGACGGACGAATCCTAGGCATGCGTTTTGTCCGACTTGAACCAGGATTCCAATGGCATAAGACACTTGAGCCTGTGATAAATGCTTTAGGAGTTATGAGTGATTTTGTACTTTTGATCGTTTTAGCGCCCCCTACAGGCCGATTGGGGTGAGCTTTGGTGACGTTGTCGATGGTTTGAGTACTACCATCCCTCCAAGTTTCAAGTCTCTGCGACTTACGGTTTGGTCTTTACGTGGAGATTGCTGATCCTTGGCCATTCTAATGATTACGATAGGGTTTCAGTGCTATGTGCTTGAACCCCTAATGTTAATACAACACAATAATACAACAAATAATACACTTTCTCTGTGCTCAAACAGCTGTAGTGACAACAATGTCTCATAAGCAATGCAGGTGTTTTGTAGTCGGATGTAAAGGTGAACATAAGAGTCTTCATTTTCTCCCAACATCAGAGCCACTTAGGACACAGTGGATTAGTTTAGTTTTTGATGGTTAATGCACCACCAAGTACACAAGGGGGGTAGAGTGAGCAGTAGCTCATTATCATTTAAAGAGACATGCACCAAAATGGGTCGCTGTCAACAGAGCTGTTTTGATAAGGTAAAACAGTGTTGTTTTACATGACCATTGAGGAAAGTATTTCATAAAGACCCTAAAGAATCATACCAACTTAGAAAAAATGGGCATCCGATGTCCTTTTTAAATGAATCAGTATCAATTGCATATAATTATGTATGTAAATTACAAATTTGTAAACAACTTGGGATAAGGATAGTACGCTGCAAGGAAGAAAAAAAAACATTCACAAAAAAATAAATAAATAAATAAATAATAATCTTACCAATTGCTGGTGTGGCAAGGGTTTGTCGGCCAACTAGTTGAGCAGGGCCCAGTCCATCCAGGAAGTCACTGAACTGAGTCTCGACTCGAACTGCTGGGAAGATTGGACTGACCAAGACAAACAATGACATCAAATACTGCAGGTGTTGTTCCTTCTGATTTATAGTACATTAATTAAAAATCTAGTAATTGGATCTTAAAGTTTTAGAGATAAAATTCTGTTTTAGTCTTGTTTTAATGATCATTGTACCCAAAGTATTGTAGGTTTGTATCCTGTTCCTACAAACTTAACAGTTTTTTCTTTTTCTTTTTTTTAAAGGCATAATGGCAATGCCTGACTGACGGTTGTCAGGGTAACAGGAAACGGCACTTAAGGAGGCTGCTATTTCTAGAAAATAATAATCCTGGTTTAAAATGGGGAATTTCATAACAGAAAAAAATAAGGTAAATGTAAAACTATGCTGGAACACTGTGTTTACAGGAACAGGAAATTGCTCCAACTGACCCATGCTTTAGTACAGATATGTAAATACTGTGCAATATGCAAAAAAAAAATCCCATCTTTTTCTCATAAGGAAAGTCCTGCATATATTTCAAAACAATGCAAAATAAAGCACAAGGACACTTACCTGCCCTCTGAGTTGTAGCTGTTCATGCTTCCATTGTTAGATTCACGGCTTGGTTGACGACTCATATTTCTTTGCAATTCCACTGCCATTCCCGTCTCCTGACTGCGTTGGATCGTCCCTTGACTGCCCTTTGACTTTTTATTGGATGCCTCTGAAGATGGACAGATATATCAAACAATCAAAAATGAGACTCTTAAAAGAAGTTTGTATCATGCAGGTATAGAAGTGGAATCTATCTCTCCTAACTGATTTTTAGTAAAAAAAAAAAAAGTTATAAAGAGCTGGATCAGTGTCTTCTCTAAACAACACTGGTCAAGCTGCACACTATCTGTTAAGTATACTACAACGTTTTTGATGTTAAAGCAGACAGCGAAATAATTTGATAGTGCTTGTAGCTCCCATCGGGATGGACGCTAACCGTACTGCGTTAACCACCCCCTTTTATCTCTCTTAAAAACAAGGGCATGCCTCCTCATCCTGAATCCCTTTTTGTCTGCTTACATAAAACAGAGAGAACAAAATGTAGTACCCCCGGAGGTCTTAGACTCCTCTAATGTGCTTTCAAGACTTTTTCAAAAGGAACAAGCTCTGTGGCACTGACATGAGTTGCCTGATGAAAAATCGTATTATATCAAACAATGCAGAGTCAGTCCTGACATCTGAAAGCACTAAAATGGCCACAGGTGCCCCTTTGAAAAGACGTTGTTGGTGTTTGATGAGGACAAACTATAGCTAAAGCATAAACTTAAACTCATAGCAGGATACTAATCAAGACAAATGTTGAATTTGGAACAGTGCTTTATCATACTACTCTTACTGTTATTACCGTATTGTTTTATGGCAGACATGGTAAGAGTAGTATGCTAGTGTGTGGATCCGATTTCCAGCAGTACAACAGGACAGGTAGGCTTAAAATGCAGTGCCATAAACATTGAGTGCCCTCTTGTGTTGTCTAGTGAAAACACTAAAAATAGAATTCTTAAAAGCATTTAAATGAACTGGTTTCCAAGGCTCATTAGACAAAATGTGCCTGTTCTGGCATTTCTGCAAAATTATATGCTTCTTGCACATTTCATGACATCTTCAGAATGAAATGTGCAATAAAAAGTGGCATGTTTTTTTTTTTTTTTTTTGAACAGATGAATGTTAATGTGGCAACATTTTATTATGTTGGTTGTTGTATGTGTGTTGTCCAGAGATTGGCACTAAAATATTAATTTTGTTTCAAACCCCTAAAACCTTTGTTCATCTTCATAACACAAATAACAATATTTTTGATGAAACTCTGAGAGCTTCTGATCCTGCATAGACAGCAAATGACACGTTCAAGGCCCAGAAAGGTAGTAAGGACATTTTTAAAATAGTCCATGTGACATCAGTGATTCAATTGAAATTTACAAAGCTACAAGAATATTTAATTTTAAAAAGAAGAATTTTTTTTTTTTTTTTTTTTTTGCCATTTTCACTGGCTTCTATAAGTCTTTAAGCTCTTTTATGTTGATGTGTTTCACAGGATACCTTATTGCTACTAAGCAAGTTCAGGAAAGTCATACATATCGAGTTGATTTCTGATGGTTCAAACACTCACTGATGATCCAGAAAGAAAATATGAACATTTTTCTTATTTCGCCTAAATATCATATTATTTTTCATTTAGTACTGCCCTTCAGAAGCTACAGAAGATACTTACATGTTTCCCAGAAGACAAAATAAGTATATCCTGATCTTCAAATTCAAAAAGTTTTTCACCCCTTAATGCATTGTGTTTCCTTCTGCAAGTGTTTGAACCTTCTGCAATAGCTGCATGAGTCCCTCAGTTGTCCTCAGTGTGAAAAGATGGATCTCAAAATCATACAGTCATTGCTGGAAAGGGTTCAAATACACAAAAATGCTGAAAAACCAAATAATTTGTGGGACCTAAATGAGTTTCGGGAAGAACAGTTTAGGACAAACAAGGGACTCATGAACAACTATCACTAAACAAAAAATATATATATAAAAAAATCATCAAAATCATTCAGAGAACAACACAGTATTAAGAATCAAGCGTATCTGAATTTTTTTTTTTTTTTTTATATAAATGCAGGTATTATTTTCTCTTGTGGACTATATGTAAACATCTTTTATGTGAAATATCTTATTCAGGTCGGTACTAAATAAAAAATAACATACATTTTGTATGATCCCTCTTGTTTTGGTAAAATAATTAACATTTTGCAGATTCTGCAAGGTGTATGTAAACTTTTGACCTTAACTGTATATCTTTGATTAACTCATAATACCCAGATGGCATTGGTTACAGCCGCAAAAAGACATTAAACTACAGACACTAACCCGTTTGACTGATCTGTGAGGTGCTTCGGCTGCGACGGTTTCCCACAATAGCCACAAATCGAGCATTGAGGCTGGAGCGGCGCTTTTTTGCTCCGGTTCCGACTGTTCCCAGTGCAGTGTCAGACTGGCTGCCGTCTGTTCGCTCCGTCGTGTTGATGTCACCACTAACGCTTGTGCTCTTTAGCATACTTCGACCAGATGAGGCTCTGACTTGGCGACTGTAAGCAAGATAAACCGAGTAAAAGAGAGATGAACAGTTGAAAAAAATTAGTATGTTAAGGTAATAGACGCAAACTGACAGTAAACAGACACTGCTGAAAATTATATTCAGAATGCTTTATTTTTGGGGGGTGTATTTACAACACCACCTTTTAACTACATCACTGATTCTAATCTTAACACAAAATTAAATGTTTTGTCCAATTCATCCAATTTATTTAGCAAAAACCAGTATGGAACATAAAATCAGAGCGTCAGCTTCTCTTTGTGAAATTAGCTTGAACCATGACTGCTGTAGTAGTCAACACCAGTTAAGGTCAAAGTTTAAGAGTACAATATCATATAGATGGTCTAAAAGGTACTGCAACACACAGTGAAAAGCCTCCAAAGTGTAATTTTGATTAATGATGTTAAAACTTAAAACTAAACAGAATTGTGTTAATTATACAGCAATACGTCTCATTTAGTTGTTCAAACTGTCAATATTATGACACAGCAGAACACTTTGACAGTGTAGCCATGTTTTTTGCTGCCCCCTGGGGGCTCGGAGGAGCTGTCGTGTGTCTGCGCCCACTGATGGAGTCAAGGTACTGCAGGACTGTCCAGTTGCGCTCTCTCCATCATCTCTACACCCTAACCCCCTTTCTGTGTGACATAGGATGGGGATAGGAAGTAAGGAGGTGGGTCTCTCTTCCACATGCTGGAGGGTAGTGACAGAGGGGTGAGCAGACAGGGGTCTGGGTTTGGGAGGATCCAGTGCTGACTCAGTTTTCAAGCATGGGAGGTATGAGGTGAGGCATGCAAAGAGGGCTCTGATACACACAATACAATACACAGGACACACATTTACACAAACACAGAGTGGCATGTGAATGAAGCAGAATACAAACGAATGAAATCAAACAGCATGCACAATGAACCTCTCAAACTACGTATGTAGGGTAAAGGATCATGTTAAGACAGCAGAGAAGAATATTCCAATACAATATGAATAGTTGACGCTTTTTTTTTGTTGGTAAAATTAAGTTATATTAAATAATAAAAAAAGATTAAAGCTAAGATATATAATGAATATATTAATACTTTTTTTAAACATCAATATTTTGCATAGGAAAATATTTTAGATAACTTAATATTTAAGTTTTTCACTATTTTAAATAACATTCTACCTTCAGTAGCTCATTTTACAGGTTGTGACAAATGAATTTAAAGGGTTACTCCATCCCAAAATGAAAATGTTGTCATTAATCCCTTACCCCCATGTTGTTCCAAACCTGTAAAAGCTTTGTTCGTCTTGGAAACACAATTTAAGATATTTTGGATGATTGGATGACTGTCCCATTGACTGCCAAGTAAACAACACTGTCAAGGCCCAGAAAAGTATGAAAGTCATCATCAAAATAATCAATCTGCCATCAGTGGTTCAGCTGCCAGAGAACAGCATATGCTGTTTGCATTCAGTGGATACTCTCCAAAATGGCGCTACAGTGACGCGGGGGAGACAAATTGTTGAATAAAGTCAATACATGGGTTTATGCTGGTCCTTTGCTGGTTCATGCTGGTCCAGCAAAAAACAACAAAGGACCAGCATAAACCAGCAACTAACCAGCATATACTGCTTTTTTTTCAACAGGGTTATTTACTTGGCAGTCAAGACGAACAAAGCTTTTATGAGTTTGGAACGGCATGGGGAATTTAGTATGTCACACTGGACAACTTCCTAAAAAGATTTAATGTCGACTACCTATATTGCTTTGAACTAAGCAGGCTTCATTCACATTGATAACTAGGGTGTGCCTTCAAATTGATCAGAAACTTGGCTAGTAAAGCACAAATATGTCTGAAAAGACAGAGGAAAAGATGCTCATAGAATGTCTGATTAAAGACACAACTTAAAACTTGCGGTCTTACGGTCATTGTAAAGTTTTTCTACCCCATTTAAGCCATTTGGTGTTATGTATTCATTATGGTTAACCACTTTGGGCATACCATAGTGCCTCTATAGTCAAGTATCATAACTGGAGCAAGGACAAAAACATAAAAACATAACATTTTTAGCTGTAGAAGGGAAAAAAGGTCTTAAAAGGAACCAGACTTAGCTAGAGGAGCACATACTAAATAATGTATATTACCGTTTGGGACCAGTAAGACTCATGTCTTAATGTTTTTTTTTTTTTTAAGTCTCTTATGCTCATCAAGGCTGCATTTATTTGATAAAAAATGAAAATATTGCGAAATGTTATTACTATATAATATAATGCTTTCTATTTTAATATACTTTAAAATATAATTTATTCCTGTGATCCAAAGCTGAATTTTTATGTGTCACATGATCCTTCAGAAATAATTCTAATATGCTGATTTATTATCAATGTTGGAATAAGTTGTGCTGCCAAATATTTTTTTTGGAACCTTACTTTTTCAGGATTCTTTAATGAATAAACCGTTAAAAAGAACAGCATTCATTAAAAATATAAATATTTTCTAAAAAAGGTCTGCTATCACTTTTTTAATCAGTATAACACATCCTTGCCAAATAAAAGTATTAATTTATTTAAAAAAAAAAGAAAGAATACAAATAGACTTCTGAACGGTAGTATATATTGAAAAAAATAGGGTAAATAAGGTAAATAAAGGCGGTTCTTTTAAAATTTTTATTCAACAAAGAATCCTGAAAAAAAACACAGGTTCCCAAAAATATCAAGCAGCACAACTGTTTTCAACATTGATATTAAACCATGTTTTCATCATTGATATCAAATATTAAATATTAAATATTAGAATGATTTCTGAAGGATCATGTGACACTACAGACTAGAGTAACAATGTTGAAAATTCAGATCACAAGAATAAATCAGATTTTAATGTATATTAAAATAGAAAAATATTATTTTACATTGTAATAATACTTCATACTATTTTTTTCTGTATTTTTGATCAAATAAACGCAACCATCATGAGCATAAAAACTCCTTTAAAACATTACAAATCTTACTGATCCCAAACTTTTGAATGGCAGTGTACATATACTAAAGATTATCTAGTTACTTAGAATGTGTAATACAAGTTATGTGTTTATTAAATAATTTTTATGATTATTTTTTTCCAGTAAGTCAAAGTTTGAAATTCAAGAATTATTGAATTAATATTTTTTTTAATTATTTAATAATCAATATAATAATTAACATCATTCTTTTTCTTTTCATTTATATTTACATTTATGTAGCTATTTTATTTATTTATTTGCATTATATGCTGTTCAATTTATGTGTTCTCTAGGAATAAAACCCATAACCTTGGCATTGTTAATAATATGCTCTACTGTTTGAGCTCCAGGAATGCTATTTTTCTTCTTACCATTGTCATTGCCTCCTTTCTATGTAAATTAGCCTTATTATAGAATGTGCCATGTTCACAAAAGTAAGTGTTATTAAGGTTTCACTATTATTACAAACCACGGTATGCAGGTGCCAAATGGAATAACATTTAAGAAAGATGTTTGTGTACGTTTTATAGTGGTCTAGGCAGCAGTAATTCATCAAACGAGGATCAAATGTTGGCGAAGAACTGGGCATATGTCCAGATATGCAGATATGTGGATAAGCATGCTTTTGCATTTTAAATAGCTGACTACAGAGTTTGGATTGCTGGGATCATACAGTCCCAGTGAAGTATGACAGATTGTAGTAGTCCACTGGCCAGAAAGGTGAGGAAATTTGTTGAGCATTTTTCAATGTGCTGTAACTCGCTTTGCAAAGTTCTGTTAGCAAATTAAACAGTACAACAATGCAGAAAGTGCATGCAAATAAACAGTACTATCAGCGGAAATACTATATGCTACATTTTCACCCTGTACTGAAAGTACTAGACTAGAGGATCTTTTTGTTGATGCTTCTAATATTAGGTAAGGATAAATTTTATTCGGTGGTGGTTAAGGTGAAGATTTGAGCAGGGGGAGCTGGTTCATGTTACCTCACATCTCCAGCCACCGTATGACGTCTGCGTTTAAGCTCCTCAGAGAAACGTCTCTTTCCCAGACTTCTCTTGCTGTCTGTTCCATCTACCCCCCATGAAATCCTTCTCTCCTTCTTTTCATCTCCTTTACAACTTTCCAACGATTTCGACCTTTGACCCCCAATGCAATATGCACGCATGCAATAGAGCACAAGCCATAGAAGCAAGAAAAGTAAATCATGCAGAAAATAAAAATGTAACAAGCCATGCATAAGACAGACAGCTAAGAACATGCAAATGTTAAACACATGACTAATAACGAACAAAGTATCATAACCTAAGGACACACATCATTTTTGTGACCCGAATTGAGCAATTGTTGCTTTCTACAGAATAATTTTACAATTTTACTAGGTAGAAATATTACGATTATTGTAGAGGAACAAGATTTTTTTCAGAGAAAGGAAATATAGCAGAGCTCTAAAGAGAGAGAAAGAGCAAAAAGTACAAATACTATTTTACTCTAATGCAGTGGTTTTCAAACCTGTCCTGTACATTTTGCATGTCTCGCTTATCTAACACACCTGATTCAAATCATCACGTCATTAGTGGAGACTCCAAGACTTGATTTGGGTGTGTCTAATAAGGGAGACATACAAAATGTGCAGGGCAGGGGTGCCTCCAGGACAGGTTTGAAAACCACTGCTCTAATGTACTCCATTTACGCTAATGTCCTAAACACACCTACAGTTGAGGTCAAAAGTTTACATCCCTGGGGGGTGAAAACTTATTGAATTTGAAGGTCAGGGTAAATTTAACTTATTTTGTCTTCTGGGAAACATGTGGCTATATTCTGTAGCCTCTGAAGGACATTACTAAGTGAAAAAATAAAATTTTTAGGCAAAATAAGAAAAATCTACATTCTGTTCAAAAGTTTTCACCCCTGGCTCTTAATGCATTGCTTTTCCTTCTGGAACATCAGTGAGTGTTTGAACCTCCTGTAATAGTTGCATATGAGTCCCTCAGTTGTCCTTAGTGTGAAAAGATGGCTCTCAAAATCATACAGTCATTGCTGGAAAGTGTTCAAATACACAAAAATGCTGAAAAAAAAAAAACTAAGAATTTGTGGGACCTGAAGGATTTTTCTGAATGACAGCAGGCAGTTTAACTGTTCAGGACAAACAAGGGACTCTTGAAAAACTATAACTAAGCAAAAAAAAACAAACAAAAAAAAAACACACAGCTGTGAATCATTCAGGTAAGAACACAGATTTAAGAAACAAGGGGATGTAAACTTTTGAACTCATTGACCCCTCTTATTTTGGAGAATAATGCAGATTCTGAAATCTGGATGTAAACATTTGACCTCAACTATATACATGCATTCTAAATCTTGTCTTCACAGACTTAGGTTAAATCTACCTTTTGTGTGTGCAAAGTCCAAAATAAACCCAAATCTTGGGTGTCCACAGTATGAAATTTGAGTCCCACGTGGTTTTTAGTAGGCCTACCTGATTCTCCCGTGTGGTCTCTCAGACTGAATGGACATGTAGCTGGTGGCGCTCAGCCGTGAGGCACTGCTGGCACGGGAGATGGCTGATGCATCGCTCATGTCACTGTCTGATGACCTCGCAGACATGTTATCACAACTCCTCCTCTGGTCCTTATACATCTAAACCATCAAAGACAAGAAAACATGTAAACTTTAATAGAAATTAGCAACCTGCCATATATAACAGCAATGGCAGACACATGATTTGGAGACCTGAGAAGCAGTTTAACACTCACATCTCTCCTGTTTTTGAGCTCTGCCTCTGGGTCGTGACCAGAGCTTGCAGAAGAGCCCGGCCGATAGGAATGTACTCTCATTTGCAACTGACGAGCCCTCTCTTCCACTGCAAGAGCTACATTGAGACAGAATGGGGGAAAAAAGCTGAAAAATGGAACAGGGGACAAAGCAACCTCATTTAAAGAAGCACAAAAAGAGTGTCAATTAAAAATGAAATAGGAACATTTGGACAACAGCTGGCATCTCTTCCTGTTAACAAACAGTATTTTTTGCTGCAATGTTACTTTTGGTGGAAATGAACATTAAATATTACCTGCTTGAAAATTCACTACAAGTGAATAAGGTAAAAAATTGCACTAATAGATTGCACCATACTTCTCCAGGTGACTGATTACAGTACTATTGTTTTGTATTACAAGTTTATGAAATGTTTAAATATGTAAGTGGGCATAATCTATTCAAATATGCACTTATTTGCATATTTTCCAAAACTGAAAATCTGACATTGGATGAAACCAGGTTCAAGATTCCTGTTTGATTTTGTTGACATTTTCTAGATTTTTACAGAAGGAAAATCAGAATTCCGTTTCCACCACTGAATAAAAAAAGAAAAAAGGTAATTGCGACCCTTTTCTCTCACAGTTCTTACTTTTTTCTCAGAATTGCTTGACATAAACTCACAATTCTGACTTTTTTCTCAGAAATGCATGACATAAACTTGCAATTGTGAGTTATTAAGTCAGAATTGTGAGATGTAAACTTACAATTTGGAGAACATATTAGCTTTTCCCCCTCAAAATTGGACTTTAATTGCAATTTCAATGTTTATATCTCACAATTCTGAGAAGAAAAAAGAAGTAAATTACAAGAAAAAAGTCAGAATTGTGAGATATAAACTTGCGATATAAACTCTAAGCTGTTTTTTCTCACAATTGTGACTTTATATCTTGTAATTCTGACCTTATAACTCACAGTTGGAGTTTATATCATGCAATTATGATAAAAAAGTCTTTAATCTTGAAAAGAATTTAAAAGAATTTAATCTTGAATTAATGAAATGACTTAAATTCTCAGAATTTTATATCTTGCAATTCTGACTTTATAACTCACAACTACAAATTTATATCTCACAATTCTGAGGAAAAAAGTCAGAATTGTAAAATAAAAAGTTGCAATAATATATACATCTGACTTTATTTCTCACAATTGTGAGTTTATATCATGTAGTTATGAGAAAAAAACTCAGAATTGTGACTTTATATCTTGCAATTCTGACTTTATAACTCGCAGTTGGAGCTCATATCACACAATTCTCTTTATAACTCACAATTGCGAGTTTATATCACACAATTCTGAGAAAAAAATCAGAATTTTATCTTGAATTAATGAAATTGATTTAATTTCTCAGAATTTTATTATTGCAATTCTTACTTTATAACTCACAACTACAACTTTATATCTCACAATTCTGATGAAAAAAGTCAGAACTGTAAGATAAAAAGTTGTAATAATTATTATTATTTATTTATTTATTTTAATTCAGTGGCAGAAACAGGCTTGCATAAAAAAAAAAAAAAAAAAAAAAAAAAAGTTGGAATAAGATTTTTTTTTTTATTATTATTCAGTGGCAGAAACAGGCTTCCATAAAAAATACTGTCTACGGCCAGGGAAAACAAATAAACAATTTAGGAATAAAATGTTATATGAACAAACCTCTCCATATATGTATTGTGATTGAAATGTACAAGTGCAATAGATAATAAAATAAACACTTAATTGTATATATTGTATGTTTTCTTTCCAGTAGTCTAAAAGAAGACATGCTAAGGAAGCAAAACATCTAGTGAAAAAGTTTATATCTCACAGTTCTGAGAAAAAAGTCAGAATTGCAAGAAAAAAGTCAGAATTGTGAGATATAAACTCGCAATGATGAGTTTATATCTTACAATTCTGACTTAATTTCTCACAATTGTGAGTTTATATCACATCATTCTGAGAAAAAATAGTCCAAATTATTTGGAGAAAAAAAAGGCTGAATTGTGACTTTATATCTCACAATTCTGATATTATAACTCGCAGTTGTTTATATCACACAGTTTTGAATTTATAACTTAGAATTGCGAGTTTATATCACACAATTCTGAGAAAAAAAGTCTGAATTTTATCTTGAATCAATGAAGTTACTTAATTTTTCAGAATTGCAAGTTTATATCTCACAATTCTGAGAAAAAAAAGTCAGAATTGTAAGATAAAAAGTTGGAATAAGATTTATTATTTTTTTATTCAGTGGCAGAAACAGGCTTCCATAAAAAAATACTGTCTACAGCCAGGGGGAAAAAAGAAACAATTTAGGAATAAAATGTAATATAATCAAACCTCTCCATAAAAACATTCAAAAAATAGATGACGTTATGTAAGTGCAGGAAAAATAACTAATGTTTGTTTTTTTTTTGTTTGTTTTTATATATATATATATATATTTATATTGTAATGTACAAGTGCAATAGGTAATAAAATAAACACTTAATTGTATATATTGTATGTTTTCTTTCCACTAATCTGAAAGAAGACATGCTAAGGAAGCAAAAAAATCTAAATTGACAGTGGATTTGCCTGTAGTGTCTTGTCGTAAGCTGGTATCTACATCTGTGGCTAGTTGACGAACACAAAAAAACAACTTGGGTGATTTACTATAATGTTCCAAATATAGTGAAGTTCAAACAAAGAATATCCAGTACCACTGAGTAAAAACACAGTAATAAAATGATATTATCCAGTCCTTTTAGACAAGCAAGTGATCAATTCTAGGGCAAAATGCAGAGAATGGAATAATGAGATACCTGAGTTAGGTTTCTCCTCAGGTTTACTGTTGACATGGTCTTCATGAAGATGGGTTGAAGGAATGAGAAATGGCATGAGAAGAGACAGAAAGGAGTAAGGTAGAGAGATCAACAACTTGTTGACCACATGAAAAAAAGGCTACGGACCAAGGAGCCATGAAATTACCTGGCATTTATAAAGGTAACTGGCACTGGGACAGATTCATGGGTTTGAAGTGTGAATTTGAATGGTAACAGCATTTCAGATTACTGCTGTCTGATTTTGTGAGTACTTAGAGAAAGAGAGAACGAATTGCTTACCTTGCTCTATACTGCTGCTCTTTGCAGGGAGTTGTGGCAGCTGTCTGCCCCTGCGCCCTAATGACGTGGTCCCTGCCGGTGAATAATGTCCACCATGCTGAAATTCTCTGGGAGGAGAAAGATTTTGTCAAAATTACCAAGAAAAACCCTTTCTAGGAAAGTAGAAAAATTGACTAATTACTACTTTTCATCAAATGAACAATTTTAAAATGTGATTAAAGATTAGATTTCATTCTGCTACGCTATGTAGCAGAAGTACAAGAACTACTATATAGTTACAGAAGTACAAGAAAGCATTTTTGAGATCTGTAGGTGAAAGTAGTCGATTTTTTAATTATTAAATATATATGAGATTAAGACATCACAATAAGCAAAAGTGCCCAAACTAAATCAGCAACAGGTACAGCCACGTTCTAAAGGGGATCCCAGCATGCACCTGTCAGCTCGTGGGGAGTTGGGGCATGAACCCCCTAAGGTGGTCTGGCCAAAGGGCCTGAGGGGAGGCTCTCTCCTCCTGACACCCCTGAGGATAGAGGTGGGCTGGAGTCTAAACACAGCCACAGCAGAAAAGTGCAAGGGCATAAAGAAAAAAAGGAAATTATGTAATGAAATAACAAAAAAAAATCTGAAAACAAAACAATGAATAAGCATAAATTGATGTAGAAAACAAAAACAGATAAGTGATAAAGATAAGTGATTATGAGATCTCACCTGTCACCATCAATGGTTTTCTTGTTAGCTATCTGACAGCTTGGCCTATCCAAATTGCCAGAATGCCTGTGAGATGGAAAATGACTGATCCAGAAAACAAACAGAGTGGGAAAAACAAAAACAAAAGGAGGAATGTATGAAGCTAAATGGAAAGATATTGTGGAGTTCAAGGCCAGGATGGTGCTTCTCTGATTTAACTGAACTGAACAGTTACAGAAAAAGATGCTGAAGAATACTATTGTACAAAAGTTTGGAGTTGGTAAGATTGTAAGAAATATATTATTATAATATAATTATAATAAATATTTGTTACATAAACATTGTAATATGTGAACCTGGACCACAAAACCAGGAATAATTGAGATTAATGTATCATCTGAAATAAATAAGAGTAAATAAGCTTTCCATTAATGTATGGTTTGTATGGTTTGACAATATTTGAAAATCTAAAATCCAAGGATGCCGAAAAAAAAAAATCAAAATACTGAGAAAATCGCCTTTAAAGTTGTCCAAATGAAGTTGAAGCAATGTATATTACTAATCAAAAATTAAGCTTTGATCTATTTACGGTAGGAATTTCACAAAATATCTTCATGGAACTTGATCTTTTCTTAGTATCCTAATGATATTTGGCATAAAAGACAAATAGACAATTTTGACCCATAAAATGTATTTTTGGCTATTGCTACAAAAATACTTGTGCTACTTAAGACTTTTTTTAAGGTTTTGTGGTCCAGGGTCACATATATTTTGAAATGTAATTTATTCCTGTGACACAAAGTTGAATTTGATTCAGTCAGTGTTACATGATCCTTCAGAAATCATTCTAATATGCAGATTTTTTGCTTAAGAAACATTGATTGGTTGATTTTTGTAAAATTATTTACTGTTTGATTCCAAAATGTTGAAATATTTTTGGAACGTTACACAGACACCATGGAGTAAGAATAGTGTACTTGTAGGTACTGATTTCACCTTTGTTTCCACATACCTTTCTCTTTCAGGTGAGTGGAAGTTTGACTCTGGTCTCAAACAAGTCGTACTGGCACTTCTTACTCTATCTAATGAAGGCTGAAGATCACTGTCAAAGAAAGAAAAAGAAAGAAGCACAGTATTAACCATAATGAATATATACATTATTAACCATCATGGTAAATGTAGGGACAGTGTGTCTTTTGGCAAGCATTTTGCAGTGTGTGTTTTGAAGGTACTTACACTTGAAACCCTTTAAAATCATAAAATGAGTGTAAATCATTTATTGTTTTTTTATTTTTAAAAGACTTCACGACCGATGGGACTGTTTTCAAATGTTCTGAATTTCAAAATGAACTCTTTGAAGTTCAAAATATTATTTAATATCGCTGAATCAGCCTAAATACATTAATTTATACCAGCAAAACTACTTTATATGGGTTAAATCATATAGAAGTATACGTTTTTTTAGTAACCACCTTTTGCAGTGTACTTTATATTACCTTTTTTTGGATTCTCAGACTATTAACATAGTAGTTAGGGGGAGGGGTGCCATGAGTATTAGTCAGATAAAGCGTATAATAGTGCTTCCTGCTTTGATTACTCAGGCATATATACTTATGGCTTTTCTAGCACAACATTAGATTTTAATTGCTCACTGCTACTTCTCACTTGTTATCTAGTTTGGATTTGGGCCCCTTACCCAGAGCTGACCTCATCTGTGAACCTGAGAACACGCTGTGGAATGGCGCTAAGAGGGATAACGGCCTCCCTCTCTGTTCGCCGTGACGGTTTGTTCTTTAAGCATGCAGGAAGGGTAGAGCTTAGCATGGGAAGAGACAAAGAAATAAACAAAAGCATGCATAACAGACACAAAAAGAAAGAAAAAATCAACTAAAAATGAATAAAAGAAGGGCATTTATGTGTCAAAGGGAAATGAATGCTCTCAGGTTTAATAAATAGCGATCTCTGTGATTGGGGTTGCCAACTTCAGAAGAGGGCAATAAGAGACACTCTCAGGTTCTCCTAAACAGCAGTAAATGTTTTTAGCTAAGTTTTCTCCTAAAACCTATTTACAAAGCTGGTGAGACAAAATTTTACTAAGGAATAGAAAGAAGTCTTAAGCTAAGCGTAAGGGTGGGGTTGACCTTGTTACTATGAATGATGTCAGCGCGCATACTAACTATGCACACAGTGATTGGCTGATAGGGGAAGGGTGTCTTAGACATTTATTCATAGAAATATTGTAAAGCATGATATAAAGATTTATAAATCCAGGCTAAGTGTCACTGACTAAACAAGTATGTTCAGCTAATTGTCAGCCTCTTACTGCTGAAAAAACAAACAAACAAAAAACAACAACAACAACAACAAAAACAATATAAATCATCACAGAATTTGTAATGGAAATTGTACTGGTTATTATATTAACTTTAATGGTGCCTGTTGGCCTCTACTGGTAATTGGTCACCTTCTATTGGTGGCTTGTTAAACCACTAAATCCTAATGAAACATGTCCCAAAACCCCAAAACACACTACAACAAAAAAATGTTTTAATGGTTTTAATGGTTAAAAGTTGATGGTTTCTAATGCTTGCAATGGTATTAGAAAACCATTAGAATTTCTGTGATGGTTTGTATTGTTTATTTATTTTTTATTTTTTAGCAGGGAGGATTTTTTGTGATTTGATCTTAGTGACTTAGGAGTCCTCTTCACTACTCCTAATGTTTCACAGATTTAAGAGCTAGTTTTAGCACTAAAATGCTTTCTGAAATACTCTTAGAGCAAAAATATAGAGTCCTACATTTAGGATTGACACGTCCATTATTTTTAAGATTTTCTCCTAAATCTGCAAGTTATGAGCGACTTTTATTCTTAAGATATTTTGTGAATATGGGCCTATGAGTCAATTATGCAATAACCCTTTCATAAAGACAGTGGACACTTACTTCCTTTTTAAATTATTTAACATGTTTTTTTTTGTTTTTGTTTTTTTAATAAATATATACGCTACCAGTCAAAAGTTTAGACACTGCTGCATTTATTAAAAAAAAAACAAAAAAACTGTAATATTGCAAAATGTTATAACAATATAAAATAAATTTTATTTTAATATACTTTACAATATAATTTATTCCTTTGATGCAAAGCTGAATTTTCATCAGCTGTTACTCCAATCTTAAGTGTCACGTGATCCTTCAGAAATCATTCTAATATGTTGATTTATGATTAGAATTATCAGTGTTGGAAACAGTTGTGCTGCCAAATATTTTTTTGCAACCTGTGATTCTTTTTTTCAGGATTCTTTGATGAATAACAAGTTAAAAAGAACAGCATTTATTCAAAATATATATCTTTTCTAACAATGTAAATCTATGCTATCACTTTTTATTAATTTAACACGTCCTTGGTGAATAAAAGTAATGATTTCTTTCAAAAAAATAAAGAATGAAAATCTACTGACCCCAAACTTTTGAACAGTAATGTATATTGTTAGAAAACCTTTCTATTTTAAATAAATGCTGTTCTTTCTCAACCTTTTATTGATCAAAAAATTCTGAAAAAAGTATCACAGGTTCCAAAAAAAAAAAAAAAAAAGCAGCACAACTGTTTCACTGATAATAAATCAGCATATTAGAATGATTTTTGAAGGATCATGTGACACTGAAGACTGGAGTAATTCCAGATTCTGGAAATTTAACTTTAATTACAGATATAAATTACATTTTAATGTATAGTAACATGAAAGATGCGGCGGTTGTGTCTAGAGAAAAAAAAAATGTTGTTTATAGACCATGAATGATAACAAGTAATTCTTCGAATTTAGCTCATTTGTGGTTACTGAATTTTCAATATTTATGCCAAGCTTATCCTTAACGTAATACATTCAAACATTATAATTAAGCATCTTATAATCTAAAAACTGTACACAAGGATAGGAATCAGCAGATTCTGTAGTGTATAGTTATTCAAAATTGTAATATATTGCATCTTCTGCTCACTGGATTCTCATCTTCATTGAACTGTGGTGTTTTACCTAAATACATATTGATAGCTTGTTCTGATTTTGAATTTTGGTTATAAAGTAATAACTATGTGTTTATTAACAGAAAGCTCTGAGTGGCTCTGAGTGGTTGGTGGACAACTAATAATATGCATATTGCTACAAAATACAATTGCTTTTAGGGGAAGACATTATAAACTACAGTACAGAGATACAACACAATGAAAGGGAGGGGAAACTATGTCTGTAATGACTGAAACAGCACATGAATCACACTAAGCAGAGGAACATTTAGATTTACTGCGAGGGTCTGAAATGTTTCATTAACAAAATCGCAATCTGCTCAAACACAACAATGATACTCAGGTAGTTTCAACCAGCTTACCTGTAAATATCTTTATGTATACCATTCACTAACAATGGCATCTTTGGGGGAAGTGTGTTACAGTGCCTAGCTAATTTCCTAATTACATTAGCACAAACAAGCAGGCATTAAAAAGAGCAAAAAAATAATAAAAATCATTACTCAAGCAAATGCAAAAACATCTTTTCAATCATTTAACATGGCAGGAATAGACAACAAATATGACCCTGGACCACAAAACCAGATTTAAGTAGCACTGGTATATTTGTAGCAATATCCAAAATTACATTGTATGGGTCCAAATTATTAATTATTAATTAATTATTAGTTTTCTTTTATGCCAAAAATCATTAAGATATTAAGTAAAGATCATGTTCCATGATCATGTTCCAAGACATTTTGTGAATTTCCTACCTTAACTAGATCAAAACTTAATTTTTGATTAATGTGCATTGCTAAGAACTTCATTTGGAAAATGTAAAGGCGATTTTCTCAGTATTTTGATTTCGGATTCCTCAGAGTAGTAGTTGTATATTGGTCAAATATTGTCCTATCCTAACAATCCATACATCAGCAAAAAAATAAATAAATAAATAAATAAATAAAAAAATTGACTGGTTTTGTGGTCCAGGGTCACAAATGACAAATGACTATAAATAGAGATTCCATGCAAATTCTTAAAAGGAAAAATAATTTAAAGATCAGCTCATTCACAGCTCTGGATTTTTACCTGTTTGTATGCAGGCACTCAGCACTCCCACCTCGGATTGATCTGTGCATCTCCAGGACCTCGCTGAGGTTGCCATGGTGATGGTGACACATTGACAGTTTGACAACCAAAAATAAAACAAAAGTAAGAGGATGGTGAGGAAAAAGAAAGAAAAGGAAACGGAATATGTGTAGAAAATGATAGACATGTTTTTTTAGCAATATTTGTACTATTACTAATGGGAATGAACTAAAAACTATGACTGTTAGTCATATTAGTAGTATTAGTATTTAGTAGAGCAACAGCATAAAACATTTTGTTGACACAATATGAAAATCACATCACACTCAAATATTCTTATTTATAATTAATAGCATAAAGATCTAGGTGTGAATAAAAACATACAGTTTAATATAGGTAACGAATACAATTATGTAAAGTTCTACAGTGTTCTTTACAAACACACATACATTTTTATATATGCACTAGAAAAGCAATACCTGTCCTCTGAATATTCATAGTCAGAATCTCCGGAGCGATGTTCCTGGTGGGAGTCGTGGTAGCGATTGGGGGAGTAGGAATGATGGTGGTTTTTGTGGATCTCATCCAGACTCCTGAAGAGAACATGAAAGGTGATAAGTCATACATAACACATATATCATCGTCTACAGAGCAAGACACTTCACACAACTATATCACCTCCAGCATTACATTCATACAATATAATACTTTTAAAAGCAATAATGACCTCTGTATTAAACTGTGTGCATGAATGAGCTCTGATGAACGAGATTTTGTATGAACACTCTTAAAATGTTCTGTTTCAATTTGAGGACAACTGAGGGACACATATGCAACTATTGCAGAAGGTTCAAACGCTCACTGATATTCCAGAAGGAAAAACCATGCATAAAGAGTCGGGGTGAAAACTTTTGAACAGAAAGGAGATTTTTCTTATTTTGTCTAAATGTCATATTTTTTTCATTTAGGACTGCCCTTCAAAGGCTACAGAAGATAGTTACATGTTTCCCAGAAGTAAATTAAATTTACCCTGATCTTCAAAAGAGTTCAATTCAAAAAGTTCCCTCAGTGTGAAAAGATGGATCTCAGTATCATACAGTCATTGTTGGAAAGGGTTCAAATGCACAAAAATGCTGGAAAAACAGGGGACCGTTAAACTGTTCAGGACAAAAAAGGGTCTCATAAACAACTATCAATAAAAAAAAAAAAAAAAAAAAAAAAAATAGCTGTGCATCATTCAGATAACAACACAGTATTAAGAATCTAGCATGGGTCATTTTTAAAAATTCAACTGTTACTTTCTCTTGTGGACTATACGTAAACATTGTTTATGTAAAATACTGTATCTTATTCAGGTCAGTACTAAACAAACAATAACATGCATTTTGTATGATCCCTCTTATTTTGGTCAAATAATTAACATTTTGCTGTATAACTTTATATACAGTGGTATTCAGTAGATGTGGCTCACCTCTGCATAGGGACGTGTGCAGGTCGTGAGCGGGCTCTGCATTGGTCTTCTCTGTGCGGTGATACTGACCGCGAGCGATGCTGTATGGCCGCCTGTCTCTCAGGTACGGTCAGCGTGCTTGACCTCTCCCTGTCTCTGGAGTTCCTCTCTGCTGCTTTAATACAAGTACATTCTGTGTCATTCACTTGTTCCAGACAAAAAAATAATAATATTGGGAGAGTACACTGGAGAGTGACAACAACACACCAACATTCACATTTCTAAAACTACTACAACAGTTCATGCCGAGGGATTGTGCTGAAGTTCCAGCACAATTGCTACTGCTCTACACATGCTAGAAAGAAAACAAGCCAAAAAATAAATACATCAAAATAAAATCTGCACTACATAAATGTACTGTTACAAAGGTTTGTCTGATTTTGTCCCTTTGTATTTATTGGCATAATCAATTGGTGTCACATTTAACATTTTACTATGGCAGAACAAACCTAAGCATTAACTGTACATGATGCATAAGTTTTGTGAAAGACAAGAAATTCTCTAAAAAGATTGCTTGAAGTCTTGTGTGACTGTATTAACATGAATTTGACTGTATAAAGCCTCTTTGGGAGGATTTGTTTTTTTTGCTTTCAATACAATGCAAGGATGGGAGTTTTTCTTGGCAACTCATTGTTTCCATCACCACGTGGCTCCATAAAAATTTTTCTTTCTTTCTTTCTTTCTTTCTTTCTTTCTTTCTTTCTTTCTTTCTTTCTTTCTTTTTCTTTGTGGTATTTCTTGAAATAATGATTAAAAACAAATTCAACAGCAAAAACAAATTAGAGATACACCAACGCCACTGTACACCACAAAAGCAATCTGTATCAGCATTAGAAATTAATTTTCTAAAGTACAACTGTAAACAACTGCAGATGATGCAACAACTGATCAAGGATAGCTGGTTACAACCGCAGAGATGACAGCTTTAATTAGGCTAACCTCATCCATTAAATTATAATGCGAAACAAATCGTTAAACAGTCTATGTATCATTTTCACTGAAACACATACAGAGTCCACTACAACTCACTACAAAATTCAAAATATCTATGAAGTGTATGTATTTTAGTACAACTTACAACCGGAGAACCACAGTGACTTGCAATAGTAAGGAACTGAGGTTTTGTGTCAAATAAATCTGACTTTCACATTTCCAAATTGCAGTTATATTAAAAAGTAGATTTGGAAAGGAAGTGAATTGTCCCCCAATCAATGTTGAAAGGAATTGAAAATGTGCCTAAATTAAGCATTAAGCGCTACAGGGTTTCTGAGAATTCATGACTCATGCATCTAATAAACTTTTTATGATTGCTCATCAAAGCACTAACTCTGAACAAGTGCAAGTTTTCTTAAATTAATAAACAGAATATAAATGGAAAGCACTCAATGTTCAAATTTAATCCTAAATGAATCCCAAGATTTAAGCAGTTCTTTTATGTGAAAATAATATAAATTTCAAAATATGTCACATTATCAAGTTCTCAGTATTGACATTAAAGGATTAGTTCACTGCAGATTTTTTTTTCTTTGATAATTTATTCACCCCAATTTCATTCAAGATATTCATGTCTTTGTTTCTTCAGCCAAAAAGAAATTAAGGTTTTTGAGAAAAACATTCCAGGATTTTTCTCCATATTGTGGGCTTCAATTTGGATCAACAGGTTGAAGGTCCAAATTGCAGTTTCAATGCAGCTTCAAAGTAGACAAGTAGCAATACAGCTTCATGATCCCAGATGAGGTCTTATCTAGTGTAATAATCAGTCATTTTATATAAAAAAAATAAAACTCATATACGAAAAACTAATCGTTTACGACCTTTCTTAACAAAATTTTATAATACCTTCAACCCGCTGATCCACACTGAAGTCCACTATATATTGAGAAAAATCCTGAAATGTTTTCCTCAAAAACCTTAATTTCTTTTTGACTGAAGAAAGAAAGATATGAACATGGATGACATGGTGGTAAATTATCAGGACATTTTAATTCACTATATGAATTATCTATATAAATATAATAACAATAATGTCAGTCAAACACATTGCCTGGCAACAGTCCTTGCATTTTTCTTGGATATCCAAGATAAATGTAGATAAACCGTGTTTACTGCAGGTCTGACAACTTGCAGTACTCTTATGCTCAAAATAGTCAAGGAACATATATAAAAAAAGTAAGATTCCAAATATCAGCCAAAAGCGTATTTGTTGTTTACGCTCTAAATTCTACAGCAAGCTTTTCTACAGGCATGCAACAGAGGTAACATCCATTGTCATAAGACCCATATTAATCCTGTTACATGCTGTAATACACTGTAATAATCACTTTATAACCTTGAGATCCTCCAGCTTGACAACAAAATTAAACAGGTCTTATGAAGGAGATAAAAGTGTGTTTTTATAGAGCGTGATTGTGGAGTCTTTCCTCCACAGAATCCATGCAGAGAATTCATGTGAGGTGTTTCTGTGGTTCAGCTGAACACTCTACAGCCCAGAACAGGGGGAGAAAGACTGTATTCTGTTTTTCAAAATTGAACACGACTTTCTTATATAATCAATTATTCTATTCTAATCATACACAAAACTGATTACATGCTTTAATTTTTTGTGCCAATTAAGTGGCTTGTATACAACTTAAAAGCTTAGAGAAAAAAAACATCAACTGTAAACACTATAGTACATATCTACAGTAAATCATAAGTGACATTAGCTTTCTCTCCCACCCTGTGTTGGGTTTCTACTCTTCAGAGTAATAATTGCCCCCACCCACCTGAGGACACTACCGTTATACCATCATCATAATCTGTTTCAATGATGCGATGAGATCCTGAGACACACACACACACACACACACACACACACACACACACACACACATACACAGCATACAGTTCAACTGCTGAACATAAAGTACAACATATAACTGCATTATAACCTGCATTCAAAGCAATTCAGTTTTACCTTATTTTCCCTTCACCCTCTTTTCAGCACAAACTAGGGTATGAATAATTAATATGGTTGCACTGTTTTGCATTTTATTTGCTTGCTTTATTTATACTGTAGTTGTTGATTTTGTTCTCATGTTTAGTAACTTCTTACTCTGCAATTTCAGGATGTCTTTGTTCCTCTATTTGAAATTCAGTATTATCAGTATTAATCTCGTCAACAACATTAGTGACGGAAATGTTCATTAACAAAGTCTCTTTTGATTTTGAAAACATTAAAGACAAGGTGTAAAATATGCATAAGGATGATAATGAAATGTATTTCTTTATGGATGAATTTTTAACTGAAATATCAGAAGAAATACTAGCAAGATATTGACAGTTTACAGTATTTTTTGAAAAAGGAAAATCTAGAAATTATATGAGACCCTGGACCACAAAACCAGTTATAAGGGTAGTTTTTTTGTAAATTAATTTTGAAACTGATTTATACATCATCTGGCAGCTAAATAAATAAGCTTTCCATTTATGTATGGTTTGTAAGGATAGGACAATATTTGGCCGAGATCTGAGGTTGCAAAAAATCTAAATATTGAGAAAATCACCTTTAAAGTTGTCCAAATTAAGTTCTTAGTTTTAATATATTTATGGTAGGAAATTTACAAAATATCTTCATTGGAACATGATTTTTACTTAATATCCTAATGATTTTTGTCATGAAAAATTGATCACTTTGACCCATACCATACCATACAGTTTTTTGTTTTTTTTTGGGTCCAGGGTCACATGTGATTGTCTCAAATAATCCAATCAGGTAATAATAATAACCAGCCACTGAACAATGAACATCAGTAAACTGAAGCCCTTAAATTACTCACCCAAATACTCATCTGTATAATGCAATAAAACTAAGACATGGAAAATTAATAACTGAAGCACAAAGCATTCACAACATTGCATCACACTAGTGATAATAATGTTATTTACAGAGCTCAAGTGTTTACAAATACGTAAAAATATGTAGTAAAAAAAAAAAAGTAAACATTTTAAATGTTAAATTATATAAATGTTGAAATTAATACATTAAAATGTTTGAATATTTTATTTAATTTGATCCTTGTAAACTAAAATGTTTTTGCCATGTAAAAATATGATGAAATATTGCCTAAATTCAAAGGATTTTTTGTCAAAAGCCAAAAACTATGAATCAAACTAACAGTTTCAAAGAGATTATATCTATAGCATGAGTGGTTTTGTTTCTTTTCTTTTTTCTTTTTTTTTTTTTTTTGAGATGAACATTTACAGCTCTTCATGACGTTTACATTACTCATAGAAAACATGAAATAAAGTACATAAGGCTGACTAAAACCATGTAAATAAAGGAAACAATTTGCTTATCAATCACTTAAAGGGTTAGTTTACCCAAAAATGAAAATTAGCCCATTATTTACTCACCCTCCAGGCATCCTAGGTGTACATGACTTCCTTCTTTGAGACTAATGTAAATCTGTTTAAATATGGATATTTTTCTTACACAAATGCATTGATTTGTCACAGGAGGCCTTAATTCATCCCCTGTAGCCATGTGAGGCACTTTTAATTGTGGATAACTCCAATTGTATTCGTCTGAAAGAAAGAAGGCATATACACCTAGGATGCCTGGAGGATGAGTAAATACTGGGCTAATTTTCATTTTTGGGTGAACTAACCCCTTAATGTTAACTTGTAGATTAGGTGATCATCTAAAACATACTTTACCTGAACAGGTAATTGTGACTATACTAATTTATCTAAAACCAAATTTTCAGATTTTGCGGGGCAAACTGTTGCCTATATTTCTTTTTATGAACACCTCACTTTTTACAGTGACACACACACTACTGCCACACACACACACACACACACACCAGTTTATACTTACTTTGCAGTTTTTTACTAGGACTGTCTCCGTGAACATGTCTGCGAGGGAGGCAGGGGGACGGCTGGGGCAATGGTAAGGATGACACATCATGGGTCTGCAATTTGTACCAATGTGGCTGGTCATCCAATAGAGCTGTTTCCAGCTCGATCAGAATCTGGGCAAAAAGAAAGCCAGAAAAGGGGAATTTGAACCATGAGAGAATAACTGTTTGGAGGCCAAAAGGACCCAAAGGACCACCAGATACACATTACAGCTTAAAACAACATTTGTCTGCTTCTAAGCAACTGCACACCAGGGGCATGTACTGTATAAATTAGCACAAACAAAAGGGACATCAAAGAGCATACTACTATTGTCTTACTGATTGGGATTTAATAATAACAATTAAAAAAAAACTCTTCAGGTGCTTTGAAAAACTGACTATTCTTATTCAAACCAGTGGAGTCAAAAGGATAGTTCCAAACCCTTCGATCACATTCGGAACACAAATTAAGACGAAACCTAAGTTTGCACAGACAGCAATGCAACTGCCATGTTTAAGGCCCAGAAACAAAGCATGGACATTGTTAAAATAGTCCATGTGACATCAGTGGTTCAATGGTAATTTTGTGAAGGGTCAGAAAGCTCTTGGATTTCATCAAAAATATCTTAATTTGTGTTACGAACCAAAGTCTCACAGGTATGGAACGACATGAGGGTGAGTAATTAATGACATAATTTTCATTTTTGGGTGAACTATCCTATTAAGTGCACTCACCTCTCCCAGAAATTCACTCTCTTCCTCCTGGACTCTGGGTTGGTCCCAAACAGTGATCTCCAGCATGCGCTCTCTGAAGTCTCTGCGGTGGATGTGAGAATACAGGAATGTCTGGTTCCACTTTGGCTCTGCGCTCTTCTTCACCGTTTTCGTCCGTCTTTTGCTTTTGTCACTAGAGGAATGTAGTGTGATTATAAAAATATGTATAGTCTGAAAACTTCTTCGAAATATCAGCACAAAATGCAACAAAAATCTGCAGATTCCATTTCCACCTGCTTATTATTCAATCTTTTGATGCAGAATTCATTTTAGAAACTCAGCAATACCCAAAATGGAAAATGCAAGTCAGATCTTATAGTAGAAAGCTAGTGCATGGACAAATATTTCAGCAAAAAAAGAAAAAAAGCCAAAAATGTAAAAAAAAAAGGCCACCAATACTACCTTTCAGACGTTCATGGTGAGTAATGCTTTTTTAATTTTCTTCTGCTAAAAATTAAAAATTTCTTTCTGCTAGAAATACATTGAAAAATGTAATATTGTGGAATATTATTACTATTATTACTATCAGCAGCCATTACTCTAGTTGTCAGTGTCACATGATCATTCATAAATCATTCTGTTGCTGATTTGATGCTCAAGAAACATTAATTATCAACAGTAAAAACAGCTGTGCTGCTCCAAAGTTTTGTTGATACGTTTTTTTTTTTATTATTTTATTTTAAATAGAAAGTTCAACATTTAAATGAAATTTAAACTGAATAAAATTGTAAAACTTACTGACCCTAAACTTTTGAGTGGTTTTGAATACAAACTATTCCCCTTTGAAAATGCTTGAACTGACTGTAAATTTGAATACATTTTTAAAAATTGTACCTTCTATCAGGAAGAAAATACATTTTGACGTAGGGATTTCGGGGTCGTCCGTCTGGTCGAGGGGGCAGTTCTCGAGCTTGTAGGACATTGACAATAAGCTGATGGCCCACTTTATCATACCATAATTTCACCTTGGAAAAAAGAAATAACACTTTCTCAAAGATCTCCAAGTGTTGGCAATACATTATTTAAATGTCAGCAGGCAGATAAAATATGTCAACCCTTCCACCACACCACTTTCCTTTTCAGGTGAGAAAACATGTCTGAATATGTTCTTCGCAAAGTGTTTTTCCCCCCTCCATGCTTACCGACAGCTGGCCTGGCAGTACCAGAGGGAGGTCTCTCAACATCCCAGGACTAGTCGGTGACATTACAGAGATAGACGGACGGTCCATCTTTTGGGATTCATCTATAGAACTCGAACCAGCTGTAAGTTCAAATAGTTGACATGTTAAGTGTGCAGCTGTGAAGATATATTGCACACTTATTGGTGAAATGTTGTTATTTATTATTATTTTTGTAGTAGTAGTAGTAGTAATAGCAGTAGTAGTAGTGTTTGTCATGTCATATTCATATTAATTTTAGTCAGTTTTGACTAAATCAACATTTAACAAAAACACAGTGTTAAAGGGATAGTTCACACAAAAATAAAAATTATCTCATGATTTACTCACCCTCAAGCCATCCTAGGTGTGTATGACTTTCTTCTTTCAGATTAATACAATCAGAGTTCTGTTAAAAATGTCATGGTTCTTCCGACTTTTAAAATGGTACTAAATGGATGCTGAGATTTTGAAGTCGAGTAAGTTTCATCTATCCATTGTAAAAAGTGCTCCGCACAGCTTTGGGCATTAATACAGGCTTTCAGAATCAAACCCATGTGTTTGTGTAATAAAAATACTCATTTTTAAATCTTTATAAACTGTAAACTTTTTAATGTAAACATTTATATGTGTGTTCACAGTTTACAAAGTTTTAAATATGGATATTTTTCATACACAAAAGGCCTCTATTAAAACCCCCAGAGCCATGTGGAGCATTTTTTATGATGGATGGATAAGCTTTACTAGACTTTAAAATCTCAACACCCATTCACTCTCTTTATAAAACTTGGAAGAGCCAGCACATTTTTTAATATAATCCGATTATATTCGTCTTCACTTTTTTGAAAATGGACTCATTTTCCAACTCCCCTAGAGTTAAACAGGTGAGTTTTACCATTTTTGAATCCATTCAGCCGATCTCCAGGTCTGCCGTTAGCACTTTTAGCATAGCTTAGCATAAATCACTGAATCAGATTAGACCATTAGCATCTCGTTAAAAAAATGACCAAAGATTTTCTATATTTTTCCTATTTAAAACTTGACTTCTCTGTAGTTACATCGTGTACAAAGACCGACAGAAAAAGAAAAGTTGTGATTTTCCAAGCTGATATGGTTAGGAAGATGATGCGAATGGTCTAATCAGATTAAATGATTTATGCTAAGCTATGCTAAGTGCTACCGGCAGACCCGGAGATCGGCTGAATGGATTAATAAATGGTACTCATCTGTTTAACTCTAGGGGAGTTGGAAAATGAGACTATTTTCAAAATAGTGGAGTGTTCCTTTAAAGAGGAAGGTAACTAGGATTTCTTGAGGGTGAGAAAATCATGGGGTAATTTTCATTTTGGGGTTAACTATCCCTTTAAGAAAGCTTACAATGAGTACACTATTTTAATAAATGTTTTGTTAATTATTACTGCATTATTATTCATTGTCAGGGTATTAACAAAATTGTCCATGTGTTAAATTGCCCTAGTGTCAAACAATAGAGGTCAATAGTGACTCTTGTTTTGGTCCATTTTAACCACATGGAGGAAAAAGCAGCTTGGACATTCCACTAAATATCTCCTTTTGTGCTCCATGTAAGAAAGAAGGGCAAATGGGTTTAAATGACACAAGTGTGTATAAATGATGACAAAATTTTCATCTTATGGTGAATTATCTTTTTAAACTGAAGTCACAAAACCTACTTGATTCTAGAGGAGGATGTGATGTCCCTGGAAGTCTTGGTGTATCTCTGCAGGAAACAGAAAATTGAAACACAGGAGAGAAGAATGTCAGTTGACAGATCATTAGCTTCTCTCTCAGTCAGTTTTTCCACATACATACACACTAACTTCACTGCACATTCCCTCTTGAGACATCATGGCAAAACTGTCCAGACACAGGAAAGAATAGGGAACCGAAGGGCTGCTCTAATGCAATGGCTGTACAGTTTTAACGGTGAGAAGAGGGTCTGGAGCATGTAGGGTGACAATAGGGATACTGGGTAGAAGAACACTCTCAGATACTACTTTACTTACTGATATGCTCTATAGACCTTTTTCAAGAAGTTTTTGGACAGAATTCGCTGAATACATCTTTAACATGCAACAGGAAGAAAAAAATCACTCAAAGGTTTGTTTTCTTTATTTAATTTCCAAACTAGCTTCTCTATTTTTTGTGGTTTGTTTAGCTTACCCAATTGGTCTGGAAACAACTATTTCCACTTGAGGTGCTGACTGAGACTCCAGAATAATATTGTACACTTCCTTTTTAGTTGCTCCAGGCAACGCCTTTCCATTCCACTGCAACACCTCATCGCCTGAAAGCAAAAAAAGAAACCATTTAGCACTTGGCGGTGTCCTGCATAGGCAGACTGACTGAATAATGAGCTGTGAAAAATTACACGTAGATATGCAACCAAAATATCAACAGAGATCTAGCAGAAGACACCCATAAAGCTCAATACAATTTTAAAATACTGCAATTTTCTTACAAAATTACCCAGTCAAAATTAAATATTACCTGCTCGTAAATGGCCTACAATGTCAGCCAAACTTCCTTTCTTTACTTTGGTGATAAAGGCCCCCAGTCTTCCTGACTCAGTCATTTTTCCACCAACCACCTTTACAGGGCAGACAAGCCAAGTCAAGTCAAGTCACCTATTTTTATAGCACTTTATATAATAGAGATTGTTTTAGTGCATCTTTACAATATTAAACAGCAAAGTAACATAATGAATGCAAATCCAAAATGTTGCCATAAAGCAGCTCTAACAAGACAAAAGTGTTATTACTCAGCTCAGTTTTGATTCAGATCAATTCAATAACTGTGTAAAGTTCATTCATTATGAAACAAGTTCAATTCAGCACTAAGAAGCTCTACTGTGAACAGCAGTGTTGCTATTCAGCTTGAGACAGTTCAAGTTTTGTTCTCATCCAATAGCGCATTCCATTAAGTCAGTGATATTATTGAATATTAAGTGTCTTTTATTTAAACCACAACTACACAAACCAGAAGACAACAGTGGCAAGAAAACCCAAACTCAATCAGGTGACAGAAATGGAGAAAAAAACCTTGGGAGAGACCAGATTCGGCTGGGGGACCAGTTCTCCCCTGGCCAAAGTGAACGAACATGACACAGTGAAGCATGTTTGCTCAGTGTGCAATAACAAAATAAGGGCCAGATTTACTAAACAGGGCAAATTAGCATTAGAGAGCAATTTCATAAATACGCTAATGAGAGCGTTTTTTTGGGTGTTAAATAATGGCGCAAACACCAGACAAAAAAGGAAGTATCCAATCATTTACTAAGATGAAAAAACAAACAAAAAACACTTTGCGAGTATGTCTGATTATTGACTAAAGCAAAAAAATAACTTTTGTTTTATGGTTTTACTTTTAGTTACCCTTTTCATGATTACCTTTATACGCCTATATCATAACAAGAGCAAATAATGACAAGGAAAAAAAAATGCAAAGCTCAAATTTGTATCTAGCTGACTTTTTAAGGGTGCAGTCATGTTTACCGCTGCCCTGCAAAATTTTGCAAACAAAATCCCTATGCAAATTTAGCTTTGGGTTCAAGTTTTCTGAACTTCATCACAAATTTGCAGCACAAACTGAAAACAACACCTGGTTACACTTTATTTTAGGTCCAATTCTTGCCATTAACAAACAATTAACTACTTTTGCCTCAATAAACTTCTAATTTGCTGTTTACTAATACTTTTATTGGGTAGGATTAGGGATCTAGAATATGGTAATTTAGAATAAGTGCTTTATAAGTACTAATAAACAGTCAATATGTTAATAATAGGCATGCTAATAAGCAACTAGTCAATAGTGGAAATTGGTTCCTAAACTAAAGTTTTACCCCAGCCTCTTGGCGCAACATTTCTGTGTAGGCGGAGATTCATAACTAAGCAATAAAGCAAATAAAAACGTTCCACAATGGACAATGTGCTTATTCTAGCAGTGTCTACTCAGCTAGTTTTATCATGACAACTCTCAGAAGATTTTAGCATGAAAATGGATATGACAATGTTAATGTATTTGGTTTTGCTAGAATAGATCTGCTATGCTATTTAATAGCTACTGTTGTTGGTTATTGCTGTTGTTGTAGATTATTGCTGCTGCTGCAAAGCAAGTACAGGAACATGTTACTGCCAATACATATGTACTGTCATACAGTGCTGTGAGTATTTAAGACACACTGCTGCTGCACAAATATACAGTTGAAGACAAAATTATTAGCCCCCCTGTGAAATTGTACATTTTTTTAGAATATTTCCCAAGTGATGTTTAACAGAGCAAGAGAATGTTTTCCTTTTTTTTCTTTTTTTTTTCTTCTAAAGAAAGTCTGATTTCTTATAGCTGCTTGAATAAAATAATTAATAAATAAATAAATAAAAAACTGCTAAGGTCAATATTATTAGCCCCCTAAAGAAATTATTAGTTTGATTAGCTATAGAACAAACCACTGTTGTCCAATGACTTGCCAAATTAACCTAATTTGGCTGATTAACCTAATGAACCTAGTTAAGCCTTTAAATTGCTCTTTAAGCTGAGGATTAGTATCTTGCGAAACAACTTGTAAAATAATATGCACTGTCATCATGGCAAAGACAAAAGAAATTAGTTTGGACTTGAGAGAAAGAATTGTTAATGCTCATAAAGATGGAGAAGGGTACACACGTTTATCAAAGCGTTTTCAAGTGTCAAGAGCTGCAGTGAGATGCATTATCAAGAAGTTTAAAGAGACCAACACAGTGGAGAACAAGACGGGCAGAGGCAGGAAGCAAAAGATTTCAAAAACTTTGGAAAGAAAACTAGTAAGAGAGGTTTCTAAAGACCCACAAACACCTGCCAAGACACTAGTGAATGACCTAGCCAAGTCTGGAATTGATGTCTCAACGAAGACAGTCACTAGAGCCCTGCACAGGAATGAACTGCGAGGTTGCCAACCAAGAAAGACTCCACTTCTGAAAAAGAGACACCTCCAAGCTAGAATGAAGTTTGCTAAGGACAACCTGGGGGAATGTGATGCATACTGGAAATATGTCCTTTGGTCAGATGAGACAAAACTAGAGATTTTTGGCCACAGAGATGTTGCCTATATTTGGAGAAAGAAGGGAGAGGCATTCAATGCCAAGAACACCGTTCCTACAGTGAAACATGGTGGTGGGAGTATAATGCTGTGGGGATGTTTCAGTGCGTTTGGAACTGGGAATCTCGTCAGAATTGAAGTAAACATGAAAAAGGAAGACTATAAGAAGATTTTGAAAGAAAAACCTCAGACAATCTGCAAGAAAACTTGGTTTGGGTCGACATTTTGTCTTCCAGCATGATATCGACTGAAAGCATACCTCACTTGTTGAAGAAATACCTCCAAATGAGCAAAGTGAGTGTACTTGACTGGCCTGCACAAAGCCCAGACTTGAATCCAATAGAAAATCTGTGGGGCACACTAAAGTCCAGAGTTTGTGCCAGAAGACCAACAAATCTGGAGGAGCTTGAGAGATTTGCTAAGGAAGAATGGGCTGTCATTCCTCAGGAGACATGCTTGAAACTTGTTGAGAACTACAGCAAACGACTAAAGGCTGTTATCAAGCAAAAGGGATATGCTATTGACTATTAACATCAGAGGGCTAATAATTTTGACCAGTAGACATTTTAAAATTCTTGGTTATACATTTATTTCTATTTGTATTACAAACCCTAAAAGCTTCCTAAATAAAGTATTATGTTTAAAATGCTGTGTTGATAAAATCACCTTTCTGTTACACAACACTTGGGAGTTATTTGAAAAATAATGAAATATTTTATAAGGGGCTAATAATTTTGTCTTCAACTGTATAATAACCCGAAGCAGATCTATACAGGTGGAGCTGGGGAGGTGGAGGGTTTTAAAGAAACTCTGAAAGCACATTGTGAACTGCTCTAGTGAATGCTAACTAGCCATTTAAATGTAGCAGCAAGCTCATTGGCTGCACATGCAACATGAACCAAGCAGCTTGCACCAAGTAATGTAATGCTGAGTATATCATCAATTTGTGTTAACGACACATCAACCAAGTTTCATGACAGAACCTGGCATTTTTGCATACCACTCCACTTAAAAAAGCTGTATGGAAAGCAGTTATTTAGGGCTAGTTTGTTTGCTAGCTGGCAGAATAGCTATACTATTCTTTATTTTTAACTGTATTTTGTCACTTCTGGTCCTGCTTTCATTCACTGTGAAATTTCAATAAAGTAAATGGCACCACATCTTTAGTGTAGTGCATCCCTTCAAGTGCAAAGCTCAGACAAAGATGTGATTAGCTAGTGTAAACTGCCATTGACAAGCTCACCTTCAGACCCAGTAGGGAACCGGCTTCTCGTGGCATGGTGGAACGCTTACTTAGAGTGATGCGGCCAATCAAATGATCTCCCTCTTTGGATGGCTGCCAGCTAACTGGATGCTGTGAGGAGCCGAACAATGCTTTTTCAGTCCCATTAATGCTGAACACACATGCTGACATGACATGTATATGCGAACATACAGTTAAGTGACTTCAGTTACAGAAACACTGTAATCAAACAACTGCTGGTTCCGCTGTTACACATTGTCACTGATACATAACTGCAGTATATGATAAAAAATGCTTACATGCCACACAGTTGGGTCCAGAGGATGACAGTCCCAGTCACCTGCATAATAGAAATTGACATTTTGAACACAGCAATTAATCCAAAATAGAGTTGTAAAACCCTGACGACAGTCAAAATGGAGAATTGTTTTAAAATTTATGTAGCTTCAAGATGGAAACCACTTTATGAAAGTGTTATTTTAGTATCACTAATATTTTAATCTAGTTTGTATTAATATTTTAAATAGGATTTTTTACATTTTGTTTGTTTTTGTGTTAGTGTATTAAGTTACTTTTTAAAGGCCAATAATAGTTTCAGCAATTTTATGTGAATTACACCTCTATAGCAAATGTATGTGCAATACAAAAGAGGATTTTATTCATCTCACTTTGCCTGTCAATCATTTTGGCCGACGTCATATTAAATAAATGCCTTAACAGCATTAAGAAAAATGAGCTGTGTTAAACATTTAATCGCATGCATAATTTTGACAGGCCTAATCAATACATATGGTTGTTAAAAGAGGCTCAGAATTTGACATTTACCTTACAGGAAGAGGAAATGCTCTCACTTTATCAACTAGCAAATTTACACTCAAGAAGAAAAATATTAAATGTTATAAATTACTAGAGAGTTCATCTAACTTAAGGGGAGCATATTACACAGTATATTTTCCTTCACAAAGGTGGGAGATGTTTAAAATGCCAAACCCCAAACAAGATAATATATAGCCTAGTATAACATTTTACAGTCTCATTTGATCATCTTGATTGCGTTCATAAAACTGTCTTACAACTCTAATGTATAGTGCCCAGGAAGACCCTCACATACAGAATGAAGCATGAGCTATTCCCTTGGCAATCACTGACATTATCAGCTTCCATCTAGTATTTGCTTGTCCTAGTTACCAGGAATGAAGTCACATTAGCTCTTTATCTTTTTTTTTTTTTAACTATGGGGGGTACCACTATTCCGATGATTTGAAATGGATGCATTTGGTGAGCTTCTGGCACTACCTGTAACAATTTGGCCAAGATTCATGTTCATTCTTGATACCAAGGAAGAATAAACTAAAAACAAAGGAATGTCAAATGAAAAAAAAAAAAAAATCTGAATCAATAGCCATTAGCCCAATACTGGCATCAAATCAATAAATTTAATCAAAAACTTTAGATGCTATTTTATCTCATCTCCAGTGTTGGTGTAGTTACTGTATTTTGCTTCTCTTTTTTTGATGGCTAGGAGGAGGTGAGGGGGTTATAGAGAGAAAATGGGAGGATGGGATTGGGAAATGACCTGAGTCAGAGTCATGTTGGAACATGTTTGCTATCAGGCCATAGCTCCGACAGGGGACATTATGTTTGCACAGGATGTTTTTTTTTTTAACTTCAACTTCAAATAAACTCTCTTAAAACACAAACATTTACACCAGAATATCATATTAAGTCTCAAATTATGTATGTGTTTTCTGTGGTGAAAATGGCAGTGAATTTTAGAACAAAATCTTGCTGTAGGGCTAATTTAACTTTTTTTTTCTGGATCCAGTATGCACAAATTACAAAAATAAATCAGATTTTCACAATTTTTACATAATTTGACAACACATCATGCCAGGGACTTTCAAAACCCTGTGGTCTACAGCTGAAAGTAATGGGTTACCCAAAGATGAATATGAAAAAGTCCCCAAATAGAACATGCTGCATCCCAGGACTGACGAAAGCCAGTCAGTCACTCACTCAGCGGTTTTATGTGAGAGAGCTGCTGACCTAATTCCCAAATCTGGTGCCCTAAAAATGTTCCAAATAAACAAATGGAGCTTCACTGCATGAATCAGCAGGGTTTGTTTCACAGACATCAGACTTAGAACTGATCATCACGGTTGAATAGCTTCAATGACGTAGTAACGTTATGCTATCTCTGGCTTTGATGTAAAAATTTATGCCGAAATAACAGTTTGAGATTAACATATACATCTGTGTGATTATTAAAAACTGAATATAACTGACTGGAACGGATCGAAACTGCAGTGCAAGTGTCCATGCACACAGTCACATATACATTCACATCAACCCTAGCTGAGCATGCATTTCAAAATAAATGCAAAACAGAGCTGTATAAGGGGATGTTAATTATTTGCATTCGTCTAAGCTGAACAAGTGAAAGTTGCACTTTTAAGATTAAATCCATAAAGTGTGGGGCAGCAGTTTTACTGTTGAATTATTCCTGATTTGCATTTACTGTGTGTTTTAAAGCACTTTGAGAAATATTGAATCTGTTTTGAGCATGTGTGTGAGCAGAATAAAGAACATAGTTACATTTTTAAATGTTTTTAAAAGAAATCTCTTCATTTCAACCAAAGATGCTTTTTTTTTTTTATCAAAAATACATAAAAAATAATGATACTGTGAAAAAAGTATTGCAATTTAAAAGAACTGTTTAGAATTTTTTATGATTATGGGGAAAAAACCTCTTAAACCCAACCAAGCATACATTTATTTGATCAAAAATACAGTAAAAATAGTGATACTGTAAAACTGCAATTTAAAATAACTGTTTTCTAGTTGAATATATTTTAAAATGTAATTTATTCCTGTGATGCAAAGCTAAGTTTTTTTATAATTGTGGGGAAAAACCTATTAAACTCAACCAAGGATACATTTATTTGATCAAAAATACAGTAAAAATAGTGATACTGTAAAACTGCAATTTAAAATAACTGTTTTCTAGTTGAATATATCTTAAAATGTAATTTATTCCTGTGATGCAAAGCTAAGTTTTTTTATGATTATGGGGAAAAAACCTCTTAAACTCAACCAAGGATACATTTATTTGATCAAAAATACAGTAAAAATAGTGATACTGTAAAATTGCAATTTAAAATAACTGTTTCCTAGTTGAATATATTTTAAAATGTAATTTATTCCTGTGATGCAAAGCTGAATTTTCAGCAGCCATCCTTCTGAAATCATTCTAATTTGCTGGTTTGCTGTTTAAGAAACATTTCTTGTTATTATCACTGTTAAAAATTGTTGTGCTGCTTCATATTTTTGTGGAAATGGTAACACATATTTTCCAGAAATACACAGAAAGTTCAAAAGAAATATAAATAAAAATCTTTTGCAACATTATAAATGTCTTTACTGTCAGCTTTGACCAATATAATGCATTCTTGGTAAATAAAAAAAATATTAATTAATCTTACTGACCCCCTAAGTTTGAATAGTAGTTTATTTGGATTAATACTGAATTAGTTCCAATAACTGCACTGTTAATTTTGGTGTTAATATTACATTCAAGAAAATCAACATTCATAATCAAAGAAACAGAAACCGTTTTTCATTCATCACTAAAAATATACAATTTAAAATAAAATTTTGAATGTATCACTACATTTACCACTGTACTGGGTTTCATTTAGTTTAGTGCATTTGTGGCTATTTGACAATCAAATTAGCTACATAAACAAAGATCACCTACCTTTTTCACTAACACTTTCGATCTCCACATCCTCACAGCTGGTGTATTCAGGCGTGGAGCCGCCCTCTTCTTCCGAGCTACTGATGGACATCTGCCTTTTGTTGAGGCCTCGTTTGGGTCTATAGGCTCTGGGTGGAGGTGGCCGTAACGACTCAGATTGGTCCGAGCTAAGAGAAGAATCCTTACGCATGATTTCTGCAGCCTTTTCCCGCTTAGCCCTATGGAGAAAAGCTGCGGACCCAGGTTCCAGGTGCCCCTTTGGGCCCCAGTCCTGTCCGTCCCTGAGGTCTGGGGGCCCAGGAGGGCCCAATTGAGGGCCACCGTGGCCCTGTTTATTGAGGGATCCTTGTCCCCCAATGCCACCCCCCACGGTCCTATCCACAGAATAAGCTCGATGGTTTTCTAAAAGGGCCTTGCGGTCTTCGTTGTTAGCCACTCGTTGCCTGCTCATGCGATTTCCAGCTGCCTCACCTCCGTCTTGCATTAATCCAACTTCGTTGATGGCTAGGTCGCTGTGATGACGCTCCTGACGCATTTTGGATACTTTGGCATGCATACGCATTTCCTGTTCCTCCTTCTGCGGTTTAACAGGGTAGCGGGCGAGGTTCGGGTCACTGCGGTACCGAGTCTGGTACTCTTCCTCTCGTCTTTGACGCTCTCGCTCTTCCTCCTCCTGTCTCCTTCGCCGCTCGGGATGGGTGGGTTCATTCTCTGGGTATTCCTGTGAGTTACCTTTCTCCAATCGTCTGCTGTCACGCTTTTCACCTGGAGCTCGGTCTTCAGAGGCCTGTGATGACAACCGGCCTGGGCCTCGCCTTCTCTCTCCACGTCCAATCACCTTTCCATTTTGCTCGTGCAGGGACACGGGTCTCTTCCTATTATTCATTAGACAGAAGTTGGAAAGACTGTGAGATATAGCGTATTTAGAATTTCCAAGTATTACATCCAATTTGCATTTACAACTGCTACAAAGGCAGTTACTTGTATAATAGATAGCACAACACCTGTTAACCCCTGTTTTTCAAATTGTGGGAATTCAAATGCAAAAAGGATTTAGATGAATATGCATCTGATAGGAAGACAAGCAACAGACGTCATCTTATAAAGAGATTATAAGGCAGGAGCTGCAGTCCACATACTGCCAGCTGAAAACAGGTCAGGATGAACAGATTTTGTTGAAATGTCCATCTTAAAATAGAACAAATTGTATGTTGACAGTAGGGATATGTAACACTGCATATTAGTATAACCCTAGAGCTACTTAGAACTTCACTGTCATCTTTTAACCCCAAAATTAAAATTCTGTCAATAATTACTCACCCTGATGACGTTCCAAATCATAAGACCTTCATTCATCTCCGGAAGACAAATTAAGATATTTTTGATAAAATCTGAGAGCTTTTTGACCCTGCATAGACAGCAACACAACTACCATGTTCAAGGCCCAGAAAGGTAGTAAAATAGTATTTAAAATAGTTCATGTGACATTAGTTGGTCAACCGTAATGTTATAAAGTGATGGGAATACATTTTGTGTGCAGCGAAAACAAAAATAACAATTTTGATCAGCACTTTTTCTTCTGTGTCAGTCTCCACCGCCATTCACAAGAGTACCATGGCACTCTCGCAGAGGAAGATGTACACTGTACAAAAACAGTCTTCTTAAACATGCCTGAACATTTGACAGAGAGGATGACTTGACATTTTTCATCCAGTCCTATTGATTTTAACCTAAATATACAGATGATGAAGAGAGATGGACGTTCTACATCACAACCACGGATCCTGCATCAGCAGCACATTATGCATGTGTCATGGTACTTTCATGAACACAAGTCTGAGAAGAAATTGTTGAATAAAGCTGTTATTTTTGTTTTCTGCTTCTTTTCTTCTTTATTTTTGCTTCATAACATTACAGTTGAACAACTGACATCACATGGACTATTTTATTGATGTCCTTACCAACATTCTGTGCCTTGAACATTTCAGTTGCCTCTATGCAGAGTCAGAAAGCTTTTGGATTTCACCAAAAATATTTTAACTTGTCTTACGGGTTTAGAACGACATGACTAATTAATGACAGAATTTTCATTTTGGGGTGAAATTTAACTTTAATTTATACAGATTTAAATGCGCCATTAGTATATGTGAAATAAAAATCTATTGTTTATTCTTAGTTCATGATACCTAATGCCTTTAAGGGTTAGTTCACCCAAAAAATAGCCCATTATTTACTCATCCTCAAGGCATCCTAGGTGTTTATGTCTTCCTTCGTTCAGACAAATGCAATCAGAGTTATATTAAAAATTGTTCCAACTCCTTCCATCTTTATAATGCAATGGGCAGGTGTTTCTCTTCATCAGCCCAAAACAAGTCTAATAAAGTGCATCCATCCATAATAAAAAAGTGCCTCACATGGTTTCCTGTTGTGAATCGATGATATATGAAAAAATATCCATATATAAAATGTAATAATCCCTTTTCTCTAGCTCGCACTAACAGTTGTACACGAAAGCACCTCCAGGCGGATGATGTAGGAGGTCGGCACTGCGCTGCACAGAAGTGATGGATGCGGACGCGCAGTGGAGAGATCAAAGCAAAACAACGGTCGTGAATTAGAAGTACAAAACGAGGATTTGTAAAGAAAAATGATGGAGGATTTCGATATAAACCAAGAGGAGACTGGTTTTCCTTTGCTAAAGTCAGGAAACTTTGCTTTCTTTGCTCCTGTAAATAAACATCATCCTCCCGGAGCTCCTTTCTTGTACAACTGCTAGCGCAAGCTGATTATTATGTTTTAAATATGGATATTTTTCTTACAAAAACACATTAGTTCACTACAGGAGGCCTTTATTTACCCCCCAGAGCCATGTGAGGCACATTTTATTATGGCTAGATGTGCTTTATTGGACTTGTTTTGGACTTGTTTTTTTTTTGCATTATAAAGCTTGAAGGAGCCACAACAATTTTTAATATAACTCCGATGGCATTTGTCTGAAAGAAGGATGCCTTGAGGGTGAGTAAATAATGGGCTAATTTTCATTTTTGGGTGAACTTACCCTTTAACTAATGTAAAGAAATTGAATCTTACTGTAAAGTGTTTCCAAAACCACAATGCACAAGATGCTAAGAATATGGATATGAATCAGGGACGACACCTTAAAAGGACATGTAATGCTGCAGGGATGGAAATTTTACTGTGGTTTTACCCTTCAGCAATGTTTAATAAATAAAAAATTATATCCTGGCACAATATACAAAAGCATATTTCAAATGAGTGCCACCAGTAAATATGCACTTCTGCATTGCACACTTCATTTTGATTAGTGCACACACTGAGAAATATCATTTAGGAATGGCATGTGTGTAAATTAAGTAAAGTTTTTTGGCCTACTTTTCTCGTGGCGGTTCACTGCGGGAGCGTGAGGCAGGCATCGTATCTGCTCCCTTGGTGGGGTCACCAGCACCAGCGTTGGGTGGCAGAGTGTCGTTAGTGACCGGAGCCTGTGATCTGGAGCGTAACTTCCTGTCCTTTTCCAACTCAGGGACACTGAGGGGAGCACCCACACTAAGAGGCCTCCCCCCAGGCCCTGATGAAAACCATTCTCCTGATTTAGTTAGGATTTCCTGCTGTTTCCTGCACAGGTTACATACCCACATCACCTGCATAGACAAATACAAGTGTTATTGCGGAAGGCGGAGATTGATGATCATTGTAAATGATTAAAATGTACAGTACAGCTAATATATCCCTTATGAAAATTAAACATAGTTTTACTACAAATAAAACCAAAAAACATAGTTACTGTACAGTAGATAAACCATGGTAACCAAAAATTAACCATGTCTTCCTACACTAACCATATGGTATTTGAGGTAAAACTATGGTTATGCAAAAGGTAATCAATGCACCAAAAAACATGGTTACTATAGTTTTACTATAATAAAATCATGGTTAATTTTCTTAAGGGATTAGGCTTCAGAATACTAGAATTACAATGTTTTAAACATTATTTTACAGTATTTTAAAGACATTTAAAATAAGACAGAGACAGACAGACATATAGAAACACATAAAATACAAAGATACAGTACATCCACACATCCACACAATATCAAACATGTTAGCTATATTTAAGTAGCAAAATTATGATCTACCAATTTTTCTGAGCAATATGCAAGGAATATAACCTAATTCAAACAGGTGTAAATATGAACTGCAATATTACAACATTAAGTCAACCACAACCAAATCAGTGCTGCAAAGTATAATAGAGTCTATTTTCAAGTCAGATGTTGTAGATCTAGTATCCTTAGTATAACCCTTAAAAGCTGGTGGTACCTACACCCCCAATAGTTTGACAAGCACATAGTTCCACATAAACTCAAAGCCAAAAAAGTTTCAAAGCTCTGAATTCATAATGACCTGAAAGATTGTGTGATCCAATAACTGGAGGTGTACTAAAAGCACAGTCTTTTCCATATCCCTATTGTAGTTTTCAACAAACAAAATGAAAACTGTCATCATGTCAGTTCAGACCCATAAGACATCAATTTTCAGAACTCAAATAAAGATATTTTTATTCTCTGTCCATCCATCAAGTCCATGCTACCAAAACTTCCACTCATTAAAAAGTATTGATCAACGCACATACATAGCTCAACCATATTTGCCTGACGCATAAGAAAAAACCTCATTGGTTCTTGCGAAAATTCAAACTTGCGCATCATTACAACGCACATGGACCAGAGAAGAAAAATCAGCTCACGTGAACATGTTGGAGATTGAAGCGGAAGCAAAGAAATGTTTAAATATAGTCGTCATTTTGGCGCATTCCAGTCGCTTCAGAAAATTAAAGCAGAACCACTGGAGTAACATGGCCTACTTTCATTAAGTTTTACTACCTTTCTGGGCCTTTGAAGTGAAAGTTACTTAGGCTGTCAATGGAGGGATAGAAACCTCTCAGATTTAATTTTAAATCTCTTCAAGTGTGTTCTGAGGATGAACAAAAGTCTTAAAGGGTATTGGAACAACGTTTGGGCAAGTAATTAATGACAGTATTTTCATTTTTGGGTGATCTATCCCTTTAAATCTCTACATAAAGCAATTAAGCAATTGTTTCCTTTCTAAAAACTCACCAATTGATTCACATGGATTATTTTTATGATCTCTTTACAAACTTTTTTAAAGCGTCAAAGTGGTTGTGTGTACTTTCAATGTATGGACAGGTTAATTAAAAATTAATTAAAAATATCTCAGTTTTGAAGTTTTGAAGATGAATCTTTTACATTTAGTCAGTAAATTTGTTTGTGTTTGTGTGTGTGTGTGTGTGTGTGTGTGTGTGTGTGTGTGTACATTTTGTGCAGAATACAGGGCAAGGTATGACACAATAGCCAAAAAGACTGGCTGTAGTAACTGTACCATGGTTTTACTGTGCATCTGATATAATGCTAATTAAAATATCACTGCTAGAATGCTAAAACTAAAAATATCAATAAGAAGAAACCAACATAAATGTTACAGTGGAGGTTAACTATATTCTGAACAGCAAGTAACAAAAATCAGCAATCCTTTTTCTTCATCACGGTAGATTTTTGAATTGCAAATGCAGAAGTTATTATATCATCAGCCTCATATTTGTCAATCTGCTTCCTCCCATCTCTTTCCTTTTCCCCAATGAAGCCCTATTATTGAGCCCTGTAATGGTTCATTCATGAGATGGATGGCTGAGGCTGCCTAAAATACCTCTGCCGACACTATATTTCTTCACTTCCTCTACCCATATTTCTCCCACCCTCTCTTTTCCACTCTTTCCCTCTCCCTCTCACTTTTTTTTAGCTAGCCAGCTAGACAGTCCTGATCTGACATGATTAGCGGGAATGCTAAATCAAATGAACAGCTCTTGCCTTGACAACAAGTTCACGGCTTTAAAAGCACATAGGTCCAATTTATTGATCTAGCATTAGGCTCTTAAAGCACCTTTAGAATGACAGTAAATCCACTCCTATTGTAATACTTGATGCCTGTTGTGGCTACAGGAAACATTTGGTTAAGAAGAACCCTTTTTTTACTGAAGCTTGGAAAGGAAGCCAAAGGTCTGTGCGATACAGAGCTGTGTAAATCACATGCTCACTCTGCAAACTAACACTGCATGTTTTATCGATTGGATGAATGGTGTGAGAACGGAAAAGCAGACATCCTCCGAAAAGCCTGTAACATTAGTCATCTTTCGCGCCTGATGAGTCGCAAATGGTTTATGAAAGCCAGAGCTTATACGATGCACGAAAACAGAATATTTAGCAACAGATGCGGCTAAAAATGCTTCATTTAGAGTTCTGCGATGGTTTGATATTTCATACAGGTTCAAATGAAAATAGACTTCTAATAGTGACAAACTAACTATACATGCTACTCACATGGTGGCGTCCTCCTAGATAATGGATCCCCTCTCACAGGGTCAACCTTCAACTCCATGAACATCCAGAACAAATTTCTTTGGAGAATCGCCAGTGCGAGATACCTCGCATTTCGGTGTTGACCTGATCTTAAAGAGGAGAGAGGCTGTTCTAGGACGAGATGGATATGAGGGAGAGTGAGAGAGAAGGGACGAGAGAGCATCATGGCCTGATTGGATCCAGTTGGCACAGCTCCAGCGTAATCTGAGGTAAATCAGATGTGCAGAGGCCCACAGCTGTCAGCCAGCCAGAGAAACACTCTCAGGAAGGATTAGCAATCCCTGCTAATCCCACCGCGCTATTGCTAGCCCTTCCCATTATTCAATCCAGTGACGAGACAATGCTGCCCGTGCTCTTCCCCTCATCGCCACTGGGAAGCTACCACTGCAACACTGATCATCAAAAGTTGTACCATAGACTTTTAGTTTGTCTAAGGCATGTTCTTATTGATAAACAGAAATGAATTTACACATATAGGTGAGAACTGGTTTGGCAAATCATGATCTGGGTTTGAGTAGGAAGAGAGAAACTCTACACCTAATAAATGTAAATACGCTTTGTTAAACACTACATGCGTAGATGGCTAGATTAGTCATCACTAGTTTTGTGCAGTCGAGGATGGGTAAAATAATCCAAGGCTTTAATCCTTGAATTAGATCGAATTTGAGCTGTACACACAATAGAGGATTCACTTTTTCTCTGACTCATTTTTTTTTTTTTTCTTCCAAAGGCCAGTTTGCAACAATATCCAGGGCAGCTAAAGCCATTAAAGCTTCTCATCTTGCAAAGGCTTGATTCTAGAGCCCCTCTTCCAAATAGAGAACTGAGGAGAAAAGGGAAATAAAATATTTCAAAATGTAGGCCACTAAAACCTGACCATTGTAATGAGAGAGAGAGAGAGAGAGAGAGAGAGAGAGAGATTAAATCTGAGAGAGCAGGAACAGTGGTTTCACTGTATTCCTGAATAGCATGAATAGGATTTTCTTGTGCAGTGAGATCACTAGTAACTAAGTATCAGAAGCGCCCATTAAAATCAGACAGTAAACAAGCATAATTTAATTTAACTGCAGACCTGAGGTCAGCACATATGGAAAGAGGGAGAGAGAGAGACGGATGAGGAACTTTGTGTGTGTGTGTGTGTGTGTACATTTACATGGGTGTAAATACAATCTCTACTGTTCTCTAAGCATAAGTGTGCCAGCCACCCCCTGCTTTGCTGAATACTGTTCTCCATGGTAACCAAATCAGTGAAAGGAGAGATGTACAGAAGACAGTGTGAGTCTCCAGTACAGAGAGTCACAGTATCACAGTAATGTGCCCTTTTTATTTCCTAACGACTAGTTAGAAACTATGTACTCTTTTATTTAAAGGTAATTAACAAAAATTATGTTACAGTTATTTGGTTCTATTTATGTCTGTTACTCAATTTACTCACCCTTAAGTCGTCCTAGGTGTAAATTTTCTTTCAGACGAATACAATCAGAGTTACAGTTGAAGTCAAAAGTTTACATACACCATGTTAATTATTTGACCAAAATAAGAGAATTCATACAAAATGCATGATATGTTTTATTTAGTACTGACCTGAATAAGATATTTCCATAAAAGACATTTACATATAGTCCACAACAGAAAATAATAGCTGAATTTATAAAAATGACCCTGTTCAAAAGTTTACATACACTTGATTTTTAATACTGTGCTGTTGCCTGATTGATCCACAGCTGTTTTTTTTTTTTTTTTTTTAATGTGTGTGATTTTTTTTTCTTGTTTGTCCTGAACAGTTAAACTGCCCATTGTTCTTCAGAAAAATCCTTCAAGTCATTTTTGTGTATTTGAATCTTTTCCAAAAATGACTGTATGTTTTTGAGATCCATCTAAGGACAACTGAGGGACTCAAATGCAACTGATGCTTCAGAAGGAAACATGATGCATTAAGAGCCGAGGATGAAATCTTTTTAAAATTTGAAGATCAGGGTAAATTTAACTTATGTTGTCTTATAGGAAACATGTAAGTATCTTCTGTAGATTCTGAAGGACAGTACTAAAAGAAAAAAAAAGATATTTAGGCAAAATAAGAAAAATGTACACATCTTCATTCCGTTCAAAAGTTTTCACCCCTGGCTCTTAATGCATCGTGTTTCCTTCTAAAGCATTAGTGAGCATTTGAACCTTGAAGTTTTTATACAAATGCATAAATTCACTTTATTAGCCTTTATTAACCCCCCCACAGCCATGTAGCCATGTATTTTTTATTATGGACTTTATTTTGCTTCAAAATCTCAACCACAATTCACTGCCATTATAAAGCTGATTGTAATTGTCTTGAAGAAAGTCATATACACAATAGGATGGCTTGAGAGTGAGTAAAATGGGGTAATTTTCATTTTTGGGTGAACTATCACTTTAAATTTGATTAATTTTTGTGGCATTTTTCATATATTAGTATGTATTTATTAATAGATGTTAAAACTTATTCTTATTCTTATGCTTAGCCCTAAAAATGACCAAAAAAATATATATAAATATGTAAACACAATGATATTACTTGCTGTAAAGAACAAAAGCAGTGGCATAGGGTTGATACTAAAGAGAAATGAAGGCAGGTGGGACAGAGAGGAATAAGGCAGTCTATTGCATCTGCAGTGGTCTGGGGAAAAGGACTGGGGCTCAACTGTGCTACTTCAGAAGAAATAGGTTATGAAAAATAACTGCCTTCCTCTCAAAAACTGACAGATCTGCTGACACAGTCTCCATTGCACACCCCAAAGAGAAAACTTGCTCATACATCACACAAACACACACACACAAGCACACGCACAGCTTGGATCAAATGAAGCACTCAGGGGAATTTTAATATTAAAGCATACAGACACCTGTGACAGGCTGCTTAGCCTGTCAGTACTAGTTTAGAGTGGTCATATCATGAGAAACCATATTGTTTTTTTAAATTTTTAGATAAATATTGTAACATAATTCACAATATTCTGTTTCAGAAAATATACTATCCATGCACTTACAGCTGCCGCAGATCAATCTACAGAACAGACTCCTAAAGGATTTTCACATTTGCTTGGCTAGCTCTACTACTGGAGGACTGAAAGGAGGAATAGCATGTGCGCACATCAGCATTTGTGCACACTGTGTAACAGAACAGGGATAAATAGAGTCCCTAGCCAGCGGCTGGTCAGAAGGGAGGTGTTACACTGGTAAATAAAACTCACTCTTTTTCCTAACAACATGGCTAACGGCTAAGCTAAGCAGTTTTTGTGCTTAAAGGCTGTTAGGAAGAGATTGCTTCTTTATCTTGTTAGCTAGCCACAAGCATGTTGCTTGTGAATCATCTTTGCATTAGCTTTCCAAAACATTTCCGCTAGTGAGTAAATTTAACATACTGTATGTAGTTCAGGTACAGGCTAAGTGCTAAGTCCAATCTGCTCTGTGATTAATTACATCCTGTTGGCTAAAAGTCACAGTATACTTAATTGTTACGTGTACATGCACATAAAATTTGATAAAAATTGAACACCAGCAAACAGCTATAAAATAAAAAATAAAAAAAGTTGTAAATAGTTGTAAATAACACCAGGATTATGTTTCTATGTTTTACAAGGAAATACTACCGTATTGACCCGAATATAGGACAAGTTTTTTTTTTCTTAGAAATACATCTCAAAAAACTTGTTTGTCTTATATTTAGGGTCTAGACCAGGGCTGCCCAAACTCAGTCCTGGAGGGCCGGTGTCCTGCAGAATTTAGTTTCAACCCCAATTAGACACACCTGAACCAGCTAATCAAGCTCTTATTAGGCATACTTGAAACTTCCAGACAAGTGTGTTGAGGCAAGTTGGAGCTAAACTCTGCAGGACACCGGCCCTCCAGGACCAAGTTTGGGCAGCCCTGGTCTAGACTTTGACATGTCAATAATAAACGCACAACTATAGGTGGCGCCAAATTTGTGTAAAATGAGTGTGCCGAGAAATACGTAACAATGTTTGTCTGTAATGTTAGAACAACACAATTTGAAAACAAAAGAAAAAGAAAAGCTTACAGCAGCATGAGTCTTGACTGTCATGTTAGCCTGATGGAACCAAACTTCCTCTGTAAGGGATTTTAAAACATAAGACAGTACCCAGATTTGACAACTATAATAAGATTTCACTTCTACTGTTAATGAAATGTTGGTAGACTACTAAGAAATGGATAACCTAATTGTTATTTTTATGGTATATTAAAAAGAGTATTTTTTTAAACATGATTGTTGGTGCATTTTACCAGTATTTACCATAATTTCAAAACAAAAACTAAAAAAGGAAAAATATGCAATATATAAAGTATATTAAAACCAACCATGGTCGGCTTATATTCGAGTCAGTACAGTATTTCATTCTATCTACTTTAAAATGTCATGTTCAATTCAATGTTACATGAGGTTTATCTGTGAAATTTACTACAAATTTCTGAGTGAAAACTGTTTTGAAATCAATCCTTCAATCTTTTTACAGTGTAGTATGCTTATATTTTAGAGCTGCACGATTCTTGATATTTGTTTTGGTTTTTTTTGTCTCAAATAGATAATAGAAAAATGTGTGACAAAATATTAATTCCTGCAGTCTTAAAAGTGTTTAATTAATTTGAATGAATTATTAAACATTTTAATATGCCTATATGTAATTAAAATACACAAATTTTTAATATTAAAATGATAAAAAAGTGTTTTGAATAAATGATTTCAATGACTCACTCAAAAATACATTACTTGTTTCATTACTGGTTGAATCGGCGTTTTTGAACGAATCTCTTGCATTAATAATTTAATGACAAATACATTTTTTTCCAGTTACTTGTTACCACCTAGTGGTGAAACAATACAATCGATACAAACAAAATTTAAAGCGCCAATTACTTTTAAAAGATGACGTGCTCTGTTTTGATCGCTACAAGTCATCAATGTTTATATCCGAACTATGACCTTTAATCCCAGTATTTCTGTGATAATATTAATGACTGTAAGACAGAAATAATACTAGGTAGTATTAGAAAAGACTGTTCGTGAAGCTGTTTCTTACCGAAACATGGTAACTGTCTGCTCTCTGTGTCAGCGGCAGTGCGAACACAGATTTGAATGTTCCGGTAAGAGTTTTTTTGTTTATTTATTTTTATTTTTTTAAGAATTAATAGACACTGGGAAACGTCGTCATTTATAAATGTTATTGCGCGGGTGTTTGAATCGTGATCTTGATCTTTTAACGATTAGTCATGCAGTGTTATTTCTAACCATGCACACATCAATCTTTTTTTTTTTTTTTTTTTTTTTTCCCATTAAACTGCAACAACTGAGTGCAAACACTTTTTTATATGTCATAACTTGTAGTAGGGCTTCACAATTTGGGGAAAAAGGCATTTTTTTCTGTTAAAATTGTGATTGATCATAAGCTGCTTATGTGTAAATGGACAACAATGAAACACATTGTGCAGCCCTAACATTTGGAGAGAAATAGCACAAACACTAGAGAACGATGAAACTTTTTACCGCGCATGTGTCGACCACTTATGTTAGTGTGCGCTATAAAATGAAGTATATGCATTTGGTTGTATGCATATAATACTTGTACAAATAATACTTTGTGCTTACTGTTGGAAAGACACCACCTATATGAAAGCTGAGCTCTTTACCAAAATAATTGCAGGATTAGTTCACTCCTGAATTAAAATATCTTGATAATTTACCCACCCCCATGACATCCAAGATGTTCTTGTCTTTCTTTCTTCAGTCAAAAAGAAATTAAGACTTGTGAGGAAAACATTCCAGGATTTTTCTCCATATAGTGGGCTTCAATGGAGATCAACAGGTCCAAGGGCACACTATCCCACCCGAGGAATAAGGGTCTTTTCTAGTGAAACGATCTGCCATTTTCATTTTTTGTTTACATTTATATCGTTTTTAACCACAAATGCTTATCTTGCACTAGCTCTGCGATGTGAGCCTATGATTTTACACATTACATAATTACATTGTTATTTCTTTGTCTGTGCCTGATTCAAAAAGCTACCTGATCTCTGAGGAAAACGCACCTGTGGGAACTTTTTTTGGCAAGATGCGAAATACGTACCAATAAGTACATATCACTGCAGTTTCTAACAGTAATGAACACTAGAGGCAATAAAACAGTGAGCACTTGTAATTGTTTTCATACGCAGTTATTTTTTTACAGCTCCACGTTTCACTTTTCAGACGTAACAAGCTTGTTCGGTAGCTTAGCTGGCATGGATTCGGATTTAGGATGTGAAAAACACAATAAAAACTCACGAGGAGATCAAAAACAAGCTAAAACGGCATGCTTGGGATTGTGTTTTTACGTCACATTCGCTTTTGTTCATACTGTCGGGTAGGTTTTGGTTTATAACTGATAATTCGTCATTTTAAAATGTCACAGAGCATTAGAGTTATAGTGTCACATATGTACGTTCATCTGTTTTAGTGCCACTCAGTGGACATTTCACATTGAATATGTCACAAAACCTACGTGGCAGTACGTATTTCAGATCTAGCGAAAAAGTTCCCACAGGTACGTTTTCGTCATCTTTTTTTTTTTTTCACTGGGTCTGTACTTCTGCTATGTCACGCATGACCTTTTCAACGTGATTACATAATGTGTCAATCTAGTCCAAGGCGAGCATATGTGGTTAAAAAGGACACTTGTTTCGCTAGACAAGACCCTTATCCCTTGGCTGGGATCGTTTAGAGCCTTTTGAAGCTGCATTGAAACTTCAGTTTGAACCCCCGTTGATCTATATGGAGAAAAATCCTGGAATGTTTTCCTCAAAAACCTTAAGAAAGACATGAACATCCTGAATCCTTTAAGTACAACCACACTTCAGAAGTATATGCTAAAAAACAAGAAAGGAAGGATATTTCTATTTTAGCAGCATAAATTCAACACCATTACCAGTCATTCAGAAAGACACAACAAGCACAAACACAGCAATAAACACAGACACCTGACAGGAAACACATCACACACATAAAAACGCACAAGTCGCAAGTGCCCACTGGAGTGCAGGGTAAGTATTTTTCTCTGAGTGCTGTCATCGATACTAACAAAGTGAATTGTGACTATAGCATTACGTGCTAAAACCTTGAATTTTAACCTTGAACTTTCACCCCGTGGCATGCCTATTGCAATCCCAGGGCACAAGCAGGTGCAGTGAACATGCACAGATAAGCATTCTCTCATCACTGGTAGCACTTTAAGTGAAAGGGAATCCATTCCATGTTACATGTCGCTGCTGAAAATCATGTAAGTGCAGCTTACATAATGTTTACGTTAAACCCATTTGACTAAAGAGCAACCAGTTGTGAGACATCAATATTCCAACAAATCCAAATACCCTATTCCCCTAACCCCCTTGCTGTGGCAACGACTTCGGCATCCCTGGCGGTAGCAACAAGGAAGGCAGGGGGATGGGGTTCAGCCAACACATGCTAGTTTCCTATTAGCTGGCTCTCATGAGGAAAGAATTGGTGTTGCCCATGCAGAATCTACAAGACTCAGAATGTCTTACCCTGTCTTTCCCTATGAGACACTTTGCAAGAACAGAAGACAAATAATGGGCGCAATATTAGTCAAATTGTGTTTGTGCTCAATATAGCAGAAAAAAATCAACTGAATTTTACAACACAATGCCGTGACAATTCTAGTACACTGTGAATAATGTTTGTAAAAATGTTACAATACAAACCTTTTAATAGCTTAAATGTAAGTTATCTTATAATATACCGTAAATTACTTTCAAATTTATATTTTTACAAGTAAAAACTATGAATTACTGTACAATTAAAAAAAACAAAAAAAAAAAACAGCAATTGGACATTACCAGATGTCCATGAATGACACATCACATAAGGTTATATTTTATTTAACTCCCATGTGGTGTTTCAGTCATTTTGACACAGGGAGAAATTTTGACCCATTTTAGAGTTTTCTTTTTTCTGAAAACACTAATGTTATCACTAATGTTGGACTAAAACTTACTGACCTTGCTTCCGCACTTTGTGTTGTTACCAGTCAAAAATGACCATCCTACAAAAAAACTGCTTATAAATATGTTGCTATAACAGAAAATAATAATTGAATTTATACTGGAAAAGAGAGAAAATAATAGTTGATTTAAAAAAAAAAAAAAAAAAAAAAAAAAAATGACCCGGTTCAAAAGTTTACATACACTTGAGTCACAGCTGTGTTTTTGAGTCCATTGTTTGTCCTGAAGTTAAACTGCCTGCTGTCCTTCAGAAAAATCCTTCAGGTCTCACAAATTTTTGGGGGTTTTTCAGCATTTTTGTTTATTTAAACCCTTTCCAACAATGACTGTATGATTTTGAGATCCATCTTTTCACACTGAGGACAACTGAGGGACTCATATGCAACTATTACAGAAGGCTCAAACACTCACTGATGCTTCAGAAGGAAAAACAATGCATTAAGGGATGTAAACTTTTGAACAGAATGTAGATGTGCACATTTTATTTTGCCTAAATATCTGAAGCATCAGTGAGCGTTTGAATCTTCCGTTGGTTGAGCGTTGGATCAAATACACAAAAATGCCAAAAAAACAAAAAACAAAAAAACAAAACAAAAAAAAAACAAGAATAGGTGGGACCTGAAGAATTTTTTCTGAATAACAGCAGGCAGTTTAACTGTTCATGACAGTTAAACTGTCAAACAAGGGACTCATGAACAACTATCACTAGACAAAATATAAATATATAAATAAAAAAATACACACAGCTGTGGATCATTTATGTAACAACACGGTATTAAGAATCAAGTGTATGTAAACTTTTGATCAGGGTCATTTTTTAATTGTATAAATGCAACTTATTTTCTATTGTGGACTATATGTAAATGTCTTTTATGTGAAATATCTTATTCAGGTCAGTACTAAATAAAAAAATAGCATGCATTTTGTATGATCCCTCTTATTTTGGTAAAATAATGAACATTTAGCAGATTCTGCAAGGTGTTTGTAAACTTTAGACCTCAACTGTAGCATAACGAGAAATTTACAAGCAATTTTTTTGTAGACGGTCATCATACCAAGGACACCAATTTAGGTGGGAAAAAAGTCAGTGCAGCACAAAAGTTAAATTGTTTCTTCTTGTTTTATACAGTAATGTACATCATTTTTTTCTGTAGCATATTATGTTATTTGGTTAACATTTTTGCATTATGTTAGTGTTATGTGTATTATGTTTGTTTTTGTTTTTTTGGTGTTTTGTTTTTGTATTACCATGTGCACTGTCTATATTTCAGTTACAATGAACTCTGAGTCATCATGATTCATCAGGCTTTCTATTGTGCCACCTGTATTATTAATTTGGTGGTTTTCAGTATTTTAAAATAATTTAAGTAGCTATATTAACATTATATCACTGTTATACTGTTATAAGTTGTAAAACATACAGGCACCAATATACCATCCCACAAAAATTGAAATATTGTCACAGCGTTTTACTGTGAATTTCTTGCATCCACAGTTGCCATTTTTTTTTCTATAAATGTTACATTTTTTGAGCTCACTTACTTGCTTTTTTACTGAAGGTTTTGCAAGAGATTCAAATCACTCTCTCACACACATGTACATACTTATATTAACAACAGAAATGGAATTAGTCCGCTCAATCCAGTGACTGTGCACATTCAGACGTAACACAGTTTTCTAAAATCACATTAGTAGGGCAACAGCAAAAAGAAAAGAAAAACTCTAACCACTTTATCCTCCTTGAGTCATGCAGTCCAGGAAGCAGAGTGAAAGACAGGCAAACAGAGGTAGTGGGGGAAAGAAGGAGGGTTGGAGGTGGAAGAGAAAAAGTGTGAAATTAAAATTGAAAATAAATGGTGAGAAATGGAAAGAAAGAGTGTGTGAAAAAGAAATGGGGGGAGGGAAGAGTGGGAGGAAAAAGTGTTAGTGAAGCAACCAAGTTTTCTCTTGTGCGTCAAAACAGACATATGCATAGAGAGTGATGAGAGCAGTCAAAGATGCTTTAATAATTGTTATTTTAATACATCTAAAATGTTATCTGGGTGATCAAAGGTTTGTTTACTATACATAACAACAGACATGTCCAACAATGGTCATGTATGGCTCTCTGGTAGAGATGAAATGTGAGAACAGAACTGACACCCCTAAACAAGTTCTCCACTCATACCGAAATGAGAGCGTCACAAAACACGGATGACGGGTCCAAGCAACCTCACAGGATGCTTGTTTAACACTGTGAGGCCTCGCTGAATCTGTGCCTGCACATCATATTTGTTGACAAAATTGTGTTTGATTTAGGAGGTCTGTGTATATGGATTTGTCTCTGTCATGCCCCCAACAGGCAAACACAAGAACTACAGCAGTGCTCTGTTGCAGCCTTGGCCTTTCAAGGTATTGATTGATCCTGGGTGCTGGCTGGGAGAATTTGACACCAATTGATCTTTACCGTGAGAATTATCAGAAGGAAAAAACTAATTCTCAGAAGGAAATCTTAATCTTGACCATTAAGAGGATATGACGTTTTTATTAGCATAAATGCGAGTCTAAGTGATCAAGGCTGGGCAGAAACCCTTGACAGGATAGAAAGCACATAAAAACTCTGGCACACACCTACACATACCCTAACTTTGTTTTTTATACACATATATACAGTAAAATACAGTAAAATGTACTTTAAAGGAATAGTTCAACCAAAAATAAAGATTACCCCATGATTTACTCACCCTCAAGCCATCCTATGTGTATAAGACTTTATTCTTTTAGACAAATACAATCGGAGTTATATTAAAAAATATATCTTGGCTCTTCCAAGCTTTATAATGGTAGTGAATGACTGTTGAGATTTTGAAGTGCAAAAAAGTGGATCTAAAAAAAGTACTCCAAACGGCTTTGGTGGGTTAAAAAATGCCTTCTGAAGTGAGTAGCGCAAGAGACGGTGAGAATATGCTAGTCTCGCTAGAACCAAGTTTCATTTACAGCAAAGGAAAACCAGTCTGCTTTTGGCAGAAGCCAGAGATTATGTTTTCTAAAGTTTTAAATATGGATATTTTTCTTACACAAACACATTGATTTGCTTCAGAAGGCCTTAATAAATCCTCCGAAGCTGTGTGGAGCATTTTTTATGATGGATGAGTGCGCTTTATTTTTTTTGGACTTCAACATCTCAACAACCATTCACTGCCATTTTAAAGCTTGGAAGAGCCTGGACAGGGTTTTTTATATGACTCCGACTGTATCCGTCTGAAAGAAGAAAGTCCTATACACCTAGGATACCTTGAGGGTGAGTAAATCATGGGGTAAACTTAATTTTTTGGGTGATTTGTCGCTTTAAGAATTATGGATATAGCAATATTGAAATTCTGGCTGATACTAAAAATATATATATTTTTTTTCATTTAATGGCTGATAACTGATATACACTTACATTAAGTAAATTTAGGTATTTAGGCATCACAGCATGTACACTTTTGAAATAAAGGATCTTTATTGGCATTTATGCTTCCATTAAAAAATACAAAATAATAATAAAAAAATCTTTATATTCCAGAAAATGGTCTTTTTAGTAGAAAAGGTTCTTTAGATTAATAAAATGAAATTCTTCATGCTTTTTTTAAGAACTGATCATTGAACGTGTCTTTGCTGGGGAACTAAAAATGTTTTTTCTGCATCTTTGCAAAAACAGTTTTTGAGCTTTCAGTACAGTGTACAATATTAAAGATAGATTAATATTGCCTGAAACTCACTGAATATACGGTTTGAAAAAGAAAAACATATCCCCATAATAACAGACGAGGAACCTTTGGGAGGTTGTTAGATAATTCTTGTAAAAGCTGGTTCATTTAGAGAGTTTTAATAAAGAGAGGTTACGCATCGGTTCTAAAACAGAACTTACGGATTTAAAAACATTAATAAAGATTGTTGTACTTTTTCATGAAAATAAACTACATTTTATGCACAAATGCATGTTATATGGGCACATCAAATCACTCTGCTTGTAAAGGATCTAAAGTTAAATCTTTGCCATATTATGTTTCTATATCTTTAAAGAATATAGTCATCAGTTACTCACCCTACGCAATCATAATTCAGACAAAAGATATTTTACAAAAAAAGATGTTTTGAAACAACATGAGGGTAAGTAATTGATTAAAGCATTCAATATCATCTTAAAATCACCAGTACTGACTAATAATTAATAGGTTGCCAATATATTATATAGTGTCCCTAATGTAAACAACATTATAGGGCTGAGCTGCTATAATAGACTTCAAATTACGAGTAAATACAGAAAACTGCTTTTAGAGCCCCACTGTTACTATTCCTTATTGAAAACTCTGAGATGGACTATATGTGACAGTAGGGTACCTCACCCAGCTGGGCAGGACGGAACTAAGGCAGATTGTTCCTCAGCATGCCCAGTGAGATGAGTCCATTCTCAGGTAAGTCACTCTAGAGGAGGGGGGGCCGTCTTTAGAGACAGCAGGCAAGGATGAGATCCTAAAATAGACCCTTGCATGTTGTGCTGCTGGAAACGGTCCCACACATTACCCTGCTGGTTCTTAGCAAAGTCAATGAAGATTTCACTTAAAGAACAGTCTTTATAAAGCTCAGAGGAGCTGTGGGTGGTTTGGATTCACAGTCCAAATCTGAAGACTTGTGTGGATAGGAGAAACTGAGATTAACTGTTTGGATTCTGGATTTGGACACTCTAATCGCTCTGGATTGTATGGTTTATACAGATTCAGCAAATTCCCAATCAGGGAATCAACCAAACAACTGAAATGTAGTTACAAACGGAAAAGAACACAAAAGCAAGCATTTTAAAACAAATGAGATATTAACATGAAATGGAACTTACTCTACAGTGAGAAAGACAACATGGAGAATGAGTGGAAAAAAACAATGAAAGTCTCACAGCAGGTTCTTACGTTATTCGAGCGCAGCGATACTCTTCCCCCACAGCGGGCGCAGAACTTGGTCTGGCAGTAGGAACACAGATGCCCACAGCCATCTGCAAACTTGGTCTTACGGCAGATGCCACAGGTAGGTGCATCATCTTTATGGACAGCCTGCTGTCGTTTTGTTTCTGCCCCAATCTTCCTCACCTGCTCCTTATAACTCTCAAACTGCTGGTGCAGTGTCCTGACAGAAAATTAAAAGGGAAGAAAGAGGAAAACAGAAAGCGATTGTTAGTGTGTGTGTTGTTAGAATACAGTGTTATTAATGTTTACTACTGTACAACTACTGAACACATCTTGTTAGCACATTTACAACATAATATTATATCCAAAATGTGTCATATGATGCGTATCAGTTCATATTTAAGCTGTATATATAAAATACTTAATCTGAATTGTAACCGAACTCCACTTTGTTTGTCTTCTCCCTTCACTGGAATGAAAATAAACCGTTAATGAATTGCCAATGAGGCGCTGCTGTCTGCTTTAAAAAGATGGGGCTTTGTTCCAGAAACATTTCTCAAAGGAACAGCACATTAGCATAACAGTTCTCTTATAGCAAGTGGTTAGCAGCTCTAATGACCATGGTAAAGACATTAAGTCATTTAAAATAGATTCCCTGTTAAAAAAAAAAAAAAAAAACACAGCTCATTGTAAAATTGTAAATTACTGCACACATTTCTCTATAAAAGTTTGCTCCAACAAATGTTCATCCTCACCTTCTACTCAATGTCCTACAGTTTTGTTCAACCCTATTGCAATGTTTGTCATATGAAATTGCACATCAGTTACACTGCAGTAAAAAACATTCTTCAAGAAAACTAAACTGCAAAAGCAAGTGCAAAGCATCACCTCTGTTTGTGGCGAACAGCCATGGTCTGCAATTTCCTTTCAAAATCCCAAACCTGCATAAAACAGCGACTCCAGAATCCACTGAAACTCTCTAGCAAACGCACACTTCCCACGACTGGTCTTCATGACTGTAAATGCTAGCGTTCTCTCTTGCTTGACCACATTTGCAGTTTCCCTTCTAGAATCAGACGGCAGACTGCAGTCCCAGGTATCTGGATGGAGGTTGTGACTTTGGGGAGTCTTGGCCAGTGATGCTATATTACGCAGTTAGGATGAAGCGTTACGTGGGAAGTTAGAAGGTGTGGCGACAAGGATGAATCATTGGCAGAGGAATCAAAGAAAAGAAAAGTGACCCCTTTAAGGTTATGGTTGGATGTGCTAGAGGAGATCTATGGATATTTTACGTGCATTTATACACGCATATTGAATGAAGTTGGCAAACAGATCTTCTAAATAAGATGAAGATAAAAATGTGTATGGATTTCCAGAAGTATAAAGATTCTAAACATGAAGTCATTCTTTTTTTAGAAAGTACTCTTTAAGTTTACTAGAGTTGCATTTGAAGATTTTGATGCTGTTGAGGTAGAGAAAGTAGAGTCTGCTTTCAGGTCAATGCTCTCAGCTGGGAACAGCTGTCATGGTAGCAAGAGACCAGGTCTCCAGCCATCATGGAAACATAAGTAAGCCAGCTCTACACCTCTTAAAGAAACAGCTCATACAAAAATACTGGAGAAATTCTGTCATCGTTTACTCACTAATGCCACTGTCATTCCAAACCCTTATAACTTTCTTCTGTAAAATATATAAGGTGAAATTAGTATTATTATCCTGGCCAATCTTTTCCACAAAATAAAATTGAATCATCTGTCATGCTTCAAAATGATCTCTCTCTCTCTCTCTCTCTCTCTCTCTCTCTCTCTCTCTCTCTCTCTCTCTCTCTATATATATATATATATACACTACCAGTCAAAAGTTTGGACACACCCTCTCATTTAATGTTTTTTAAAGAAGTCTCTTGTGCTCATCAAGGATGCATTTATTTGATCAAAAAATACAGAAAAAACAGTAATATTGCGAAATGTTATTACAATATATTTAATATACTTTACAATATAATTTATTCCTTCAGAATCCTTCAGAAATCATTCTAATATGCTGATTTATTATTAGAATTATCAATGTTGGAAACATATTTTTTTGCAACCTGTGATTCTTTTTTCAGGATTCTTTGATGAATAACAAGTTAAAAAAGAACAGCATTTATTCAAAATATACATTTTTTCTAACAATGTAAATCTATGCTATCACTTTTTATTAATTTAACACGTCCTTGAATAAAAGTATTAATTTCTTTCAAAAAAAAAAGAAGAAAAATTTACTGACCCCAAAATTTTGAACAGTAGTGTATATTGTTAGAAAACCTTTCTATTTTAAATTAATGCTGTTTATTTTTAACCTTTTTTTGATCCAAAAAGTCTGAAAAAAGTATCACAGGTTCCAAAAAATATTGAATATAATAAATCCACATATTAGAATGATTTTTGAAGGATCATGTGACACTGAAGACTGGAGTAATAATTCTGGAAATTCAACTTTAATTAGAGATATAAATTACATTTTAATGTATATTAATATAGAAAAACACTGATTTACATCGTAATAATATTTCACAATATTAAATTGTTTTTTTTGTATTTTTGATCAAGCATAAGAAACTTCTTTAAAAAAACATTCAATGAAAGGGTGTGTTCAAACTTTTGACTGGTAGTGTATATATATATATATATACACAGGTGGTTAGATTACTTACGAATTGTAATCCGTTACTGATTCTAGATTACATGACAACAAATTTTGTCAGTAATGTAATCTGTTACACTATACATTTGAGGTAATATATTAGATTACTTTTGGATTACTTTTTGATTACTTTTGACTTTTGACACAAAGAGTGCAAAGAGTAAGAAAATATGAATTGCATTAAGCATTATATTACATCAAGGTTCTCCAAAATAGGGTACGTAAAGGAACTGCAGGGGGTTTGTGAGTTTAATGAAAAATTAACGATTTATTAAATAATAACAAATAAAAATAAATCATTTTAAAACAAAGTCCCTTTCAAGGGTATTTCTATAGTCTGTGTTTTAAAATAACAATTACAATAAAACACTTACTAAAAAAAAAAAAAAAAAAATTTCTAATAGTGCGCATCTCTCTCACCTCCCCTGAGCCCACTGAGTTTTAACAGAGAACTAAAAGTTAGTAAACAACTCGCACACTCACACATTTAGACATAATCACTTTGTCATGTCAATATAAGACTTAAAAATGGCATGAAAACACAATCTGTGGGAGTTTTAAATGAGTAATCAGCTTGTTATTTTATTTTATTTATTTATTTTTTATTTTTTGGCAATTTGGCATTTTTCTTGTGAGGGCATTGGAGATATGACAGGAAGTGAGTGGGAGAGAGAGAGAGGGGGATGGGACAGGACAGGAAACTCGAGACACCCGAAGCGGAACTGCACCACATGTCGGTATGCTGCCCATGAGGCTATCAGCGCCAACAGGCTGGTGAAATTTGAAGTAAATCTCTGTTACTGTGACCAATATTTACAAGCTATGAAAATTCAAAAATAGTTAGAAGTTAACTGTTAAAAAGAACATAATTATCATACTTGGCTTTAATAATAATAATAATAATAATAATAATAAAAGAATATTGATTACATTGTTTTGTATTAAAAATCTAAAAAAAAATTTTTTTCTGATAGTTTAAGCAATGTTTATTTAACCAAGAAAATGTGTTTGTGTACTGTGTATATTTATATGTAAGACACACACATACAATATATATTTTGAAAATAGTTGCATGTATTTACATGTATATACTTATAGTATATAAAAATATATTTAATATAAACATATTTTTCTTAAATATATTCATGAATGTGTGTGTATTCATATATACTTATTAAATATACACAGTACACACACATATATTATGTACACAAAAACGTTTATTTTGGATGTGATTAATCTGGATTAATCGTTGCCTAATTAAAATAATATACACTAATATTAAAATTATATACACAATTATACATTATAAAAATGTTATTTAATAATTATATATATTTAATTATTATATATTATATATATTTAATTATTATAATATATATATATATAGTGACCTGTTAACCTCTGAGACCACATCATTAAAACCAAAGTCCCTTTAAGGCAAGTCAGTCCACCCGGTGGCCATCTTTGAAACGCCTCTCGGGCATGCAAGTGCAGCTCCTATCTCTTTGAATAAGGAAACATAAAATTCTCCAAAACTGTTCACTTAGTTTATGATTAAATTTCATATTTAAATCACAGATGAAATCTGACAAGAACTGCCTCATAAATATGGTTTCTTGTGCTCCAATTGCATTAAAAACGCTTATTTTTCAGGCTAGATCAGCCAGTGCGCATGCGAAGAACTGACTGCACGTCTTAGAATGATGATTGTTTCTATAGCAACCAGGACTTCTAATGGCAGCAGCAGTGATGCGTTGACTTCACTAATCAACAATGGGCTCTTTCATTAAGAAGGCGTGGCTTTGCGGCCATAATGAGTGTTGCATTTTTCCCCATTCAAAACTTTACAACTTCACACCCTTTGTGTTCCAGGAAAGAAAAAAGCTTGAAATGACATGAGGGTGAGCAACTAGTAATAAGACTTTTTTTTCAAGAAGTGTAATCTTTAGAGACTAGAGCTATAGAACTAAGAACTATAAATCTTGATAGAAATGAACAAACAAATTGTCAGGTTTAAATTACAATCTGAATTGTTCAGTGTTTCACTGATTCAAAGGTTGCTGATATGGCTAAATGTAGATCCAGTGATTCACTTGGCTACTTGGCTGGCCATTGGACCAAAATAGAAACACCAATACAAGTGGACATCAATAGATTTCTGTTAGAGCAGAAGGAGGTTAGCTCTGAGGGTTGAACTTCGGTCTTTCTACACCTTCCCAAAAGGCAAAACAAGTCCTAAAATAGCTGCTTAAAGGGATAGTTCACCAAAAATGAAAATTCTGTCATCGTTTACTCACCCTCAAGTTGTTCCAAACTATTCGTTTTGTTCCCCGGCTGAACACAAAAAAAGATATTCTGAAGAATGTGGTTAACCAAACAGTTGCTGTTCCATTTTCCATTTTATAAAAAATGCTATAGAAGTTAATGGGTAAATCATGTAAATGATGGCCGAATTTTTCTTTTTTGGGTAACCATTTCCTTTTAAGTCCAAGGCAGCCACTGATGATATCACTGTGAGGTATACTTATAACTTTGTAGCCTGTAACTTAGATGTGCTAAATCCCAGGAGCAGACCAAAAAAGATGATGTATTTGGGACTCCAAAAGACAAGAACACTCTTTTAAAACATCAGGAAACCTTTGAGAACTTTGAGCTTTCCTTCAAGTTTGTTGTGTGACACAAAATTCCTTGTGGGATCAGAAAACATGGGGATGACCTCATTCTGCCAAGAAAATAAGACACAACATCGGGACACCCAAATTCTTGACTGAAATATTGTAAACTTTTGTTTGTGTGTATGATAAATATCAGATTTAACAACTTCACTGAAAACATTAATAATTATAAAGCATTTAGTTTCAGTGCTCAGCATTGGGACTTTTCATTGTTTCTACCAATGTTTTACATGTCCCAGATAGACTCTTTGTCTATTAGTAGCGGAGATTTTTCACTGCATTAGTAGCGGTGAATTTTTTTTACTAAACCTTTTTGCAAGTTATATTACTACAACAGTAAGTGGTGGCAAGTGACAGACTTTATGACTGAGTCATTGAATCATTAACTCCACAGATGCATTCAGTCACACTCATTCAATTCAGGAACAAAACGAATAACTGTTTTTATGAGTGACTCATTCAATCACTCGCTAAAACAGATCATTCAAAATAAAGCTTATAAAGATATAGTGCAATTTTCAAATTAAATTAATTCAGAAACAAAAATGACTATGACACTGAATGATTCACTCAGCTGACTCATTCAGCAATGTCTCTACTGTGTGAATCCGGAGATGAGCAATTAATTGACTTTGCATCAAACCATTTTTTCTGGTGAATCAAAATAGACATGCTACATTAACCTTTTAATTTTCTTTCTACACAATTTATCACACAACAATATTAAGTGTTGTATATAAGCTAGTCTCAGCTTCGGATGTCACACCAACGGACCATTGGCAGAACGTCTGATGCACATGGCACACAAAATTGGAAACACTTCAGGAGTTTCGAAGTCCTCATCAGATCTGAGAGACGTGTGTCACTTTCTTTAAAAGGTTAGTTCACCCAAAAACAAAAAAACTGTTTTTGCCAGGATAATTTTTCATGTAACTCCGACTGCATTTGTCTAAAAGAAGGAAGTCATATACACTGTAAAAAACTATTTGTTGAGTTAACTTAAAATCATTTGTTACCTGTCTGCCTTAAAATTTAAATATGTGTCAACTCAAAAAAAGTTTAGTCAGCTTGAAATGTTATGTTTACTAAATGACAACTTAGATATTTGAGTTGAGTCAACTTACAATTTTAGGGCAGCCGAGTAACAAACACAGCTGTTAAGTTTAACGAACATTTTTTTTAGCTTAGTCAACTCGAATATCTAAGTTGTCACTTAGCACAACTTAACATTTAAACTTGAATAAACTTATTTGAGTTGAATGAACTTAAAACTTTAAGGCAGCTGGGTAACAAATTATTTTAAGTTGACTCAACAAATTGTGTTTTTTGTTTTTTACAGTGTACACCTAGAATGCCTGGAGGGTGAGTAAATAATGGGCTAATTTAATTTTTTTAACTAACCCTTTAACTTTCTGCCTGGAAACAAAGATGTTGTGACGCCAAACCCCCAGAAGAAAGCCGTCAGGTTTACAACTGTCACAATGAGCACTTATCAGGATCAACTAAACACTGGATTTTCAAAAGTATGTGAAATACGTAAAATTAAAGTGAACTCTTTGAAGGGAACACTGGGTATTAAGACTTGTATGGCTTAATATAACAAATAATGTCTCTTATTGAAATATGTAGTAGAAACCCCATGAATGATTTACGTTATTTAAAAAATTCACATTGTTATATATCAGTTGTACAGTTGTACAGTGAACTGCTGGCAGTGAACAACGCTATTTCTACCGCAACACAACTCGGAAAATAAAATACTGATACGATGAGCACAGCTTCTGAAAGAGCTTACTGGTGGCGATGGATAGAAGCCAACTACCAATTAAACCAAAGACCATCGATTTTCCCCAGAAAGAGCATAAACGCACCCGGATAACAAGTGAGATCCACGCTGAGAAACTCTTTCAGCAGCTGTGGCGTCATGAAAGGAGTCCGCATGTTTACATCATTTGTAAGCTCTTTTAGTAGCTATGCTCTACTAAAAGCCTTAAAGGCATCAAGGATAACGTGGAGAGTAGATGTGGGTAAGTTTTATTTGTCCACAGGCATCCTCCCATTCTTTTCTCCTCTTCTTATCGCTAGGAAAGCAGTTAAGACTATCACTTTTCTTGTTGATGCTATCTGTTGCTAATTTTACTGCAACATAACACACGGTCAAAATACAGATATGAATCCACGTTTTGCAGCTTTTGGTTGTAATTTCTAATCAAAGGGCAACAAGAGAAGCAATGTAAGTCTTTATTGCTTTCCTTTTAGAAGAGCACAGCTACTGAAAGCGCTTGAAACCGACTCCTGTCATGACGCCATGGCCGCTGATGGAGTTTCTCAGTGCAGATCTCACTCAATATCTGGGTGCGTTTACACTCTATGTGGGGAAAATCATTGGTATTTGTTTTAAATGGTATTTGGCTTCAATCCATTGCCACCAGTAAGCTCTTTCAGTAGCTGTGGTCATCGTATCAGTATTTTATATTCCGAGTTCTTTTGCGGTAGAAATAGCGCTGTTCACTCACAGCAACTCACTGTTAATCGTTCTCCATAATCAAAATAAATAGCGCCCTCCATAGTCCAAAATATGTATATAACAATGTGGATTTTTAAAATAACTTTCATGGGTTTTCTACTACATATTTCAGTAAGGGATGTAATTTACTTTATATTAAGCTATACAAGTCTTAATACCCAGGGTTCCCTTTAAAATACGTCCAAGAGTTTTACACAACGGTCTGTTATTCTGGGGCCAATTTCCATGCCCCTAAACATGATGCGGCGCAAAACCTGTAGTCATATATATTGCTTCTTGGGCGGTCCTTGGCCTTTCAAAGTGGTCAAAGTTCCCAGATCTACTGCCGTAAGTCTGAAGGTCTGGCTACACAAGACTATAGATAAGCAATATCACACTCACAATAGTGTGAAAACTATCAGTTGTGTAATATTGTTTAATTAAAAAGCAAAGGCTAAAAGTAATTCATATGACTGTGAAAAAGGAAAATCCCCTGTAGTTTTTGTGCATTCTCTTTACAGCTGCTCTCATTGCTCTAGTTTTCATGATCCATGAACGGCCTTAAAATGCCCCACAGACATTAGATTTCTCTCTGTCTCTCTCTCACTCCTTTTTCTCAGACATGGCCTGGCTAGTAATTATCACCAGTTGATTACATCAGAAGAGTAGGTGTGAGCAGGACACAAGGAAGGATGGACAGATGGAAGAATAGATAGGGAGAGAGAGAAAGAGAGACAAGAAGGGCAGCACGGGAAAGGGTGGAGAGCAGAGAAAAGGGACTATTTCCATCTCACTTGCTGATTCCCGGCTGCCGCCTTGACTGGGTGTTTCTCTCTCTCTCTCTCTCTTTTCTCAATTTTTCACAAATTAATTGAAAGTGTCTAGCCAGATCAGCACTCAGGACACACCACATACAGTACACACAGAAAAACAACCACACAAACATGACTCTAACCTAAGAGGCTTTCAGTGAATTCAGTGAAAGAATCTAAATACTTCTAATTAATTATTTATATAAATAATGTACATAAAACATTAGTATATAAACACAACATTAAAATCTAAATATAGTAAGATTCATTATAACTGTGTATATAAGCGAAGTTCATTCATAAAAGAAAATCTATATATCCACCCGCCATTGCATCCATTTGAAACTAGATACAGAGCAGCGGAAAGAAAGAAAAGTATTGATCAGTGAATCAGCTCATAGGTTAAAATCTATTCTTATCCATCATAAGGGAGGCAAAAGAGAGAAAGCAATGTAGAAAGGTAGTCAAGGAGAGGCTGCAGTCACTATGGCCAGTGGTTTACAGCATTGCATTTGTGGTCATAAGTTTACATAAACCTTGCAGAATCTACAAAATGTTAGTAATTTGAACAAAAAGAAAAGGATTGTAAAAAATGCTTGCTTTATTTAGTACTGCCCTATTTTACATAACATATAGTTGCCTTCTAGTCACTTTCGACGTCACGTTGAGAATGACGAATTGGGTCTCTCTGTCGAGATTCCTCAATTTGTCTGTCTCAACGTGACGTCTCTGTTCCCTCCTTCAGGGAATGAGGGTTACACAAGTAACTGAGAAACGTTATTCATAGAGCTATTCACATTTTGTCCACAAGACTAAATAATAGCTGAATAATAATTCTAAAAAATTAACCAGTTCAATACTTTACATATTTTTGATTTTTAATACTGAACCCCAACGGACCATTGACTGAACATATGATTCATGTGGCACACAAAAGTGGAAACACTATAAGAGTTTCAAAGTCATCACCAAAGTGGTTATATTATCGGGAGATGTGTGTGTCACTTTATTTAACGTTCCACCTGGAAACAACGATGCTGTGATGCCAAACCCTCTTATGGAAGAAGAACCCCCTCTTGTTTACAACTGTGACAATGAGCGCTTATCGGGATCAACTAAACGCTGGATTTTCAAAAGTATGTGAAATATTTTAAGTTTGCAGCATAAAATCTCTCAAATATGTCCAAGAGATTTACACACCGATCTGTTATTGTGGATACTTTCCACACCCCTAATCATGATGCAAAACGAAACGTGATTGGTGACTTTACCTGTCAATCATAAGGCCTCTTGGGCGGGCATTGGCCATTCAAAGCGGCCAAGGTTCCCAGACCTTCTGCCGTCAGTCTGAAGGTCTGGCTATGCGGGACTGTTAAAATGCCCACTGTTCTTTAGAAAAATCCTCCAGCTCTTGCACATTCTTTGGTTTTCTAGCATTTTCTGAACACTTTCCAACAATGACTATTATTTTGAGATCCATCTTTTCACACTGAGGACAACTGATGCACTCACAAAAGCTGCAAACATTCACTGATTCTCAAAAGGCAACACAAGAGTCAGGAGTTTAAATCTTAATCAGAGAACTAAACAAGTAGCACTAAACATGACATTTTTCCTTTTATTGTATTATTTTATAACTTTTTTCAAATTCTGCAAGGTGTATGTCAATGTATGACCACAGACATGTATAAAAGCCATTAAGCCACTTTTAGAGCCTACAAAAGAGATCAGAAAGTCTTTTGGCCTGCATGCAACCAATTAGAACACCCTAAAACATTCACAGCAATGTGCTACAAAAACTGAGAATACTGTATGTGATGCCCTAGAAATAATGCAAATACAAACAGTCTGAGTTTGGTCAGTTTGGTCTGCAGGATTTCATCTGAAGTAACACACAGAAACCTGGCCACATAGAAGCCCTTCCAGAGACAATAGAGTACCCTGTTTAGAGACAATAATATAATAGGAAACAACCATCTTAAACACTCTAGCAACTCTGAAACTGTCTAAATTGACAGTCATCCATGATAAAAAAAAAAAAAAAAAAACATCCACTGTATCCATTGTTGTGTCATGAAAGTAATATATATGAATATGTATGATCAGTGTTGGGGAAAGTTACTTTCTAAAGTAATGCATTACAATATTGAGTTACTCCCTAAAAAAGTTACTAATTAGGTTACTTAGTAAAAAGACTTTCCATAAAAAGACCTAGGCAGGGCTTGCTTGTTTGTTTTTAATATGAAAAGTTAGGTTTTTTTGGTAAATGTAAAAGCCTTTTTACAGCAAAAGCCTCAGGCTTAGAGAAAAGTAAATTCACGTCTGTACAGTAGACCACAGAAGGGGAAAAAAAAGTCAAAATCCTCACATATAGCCTACTTGCCGAGACTCCTTTATGTTTACAGATGTGAAATAATGACACAAAAATGAACGGCAGCAGGCTTGTATTTCCCTCTAAAACCTAAAAGTACCAATCAAATTTGAAAACATTGAAAACTTTATTACAAGCTTACCGTTGTAATAAGTTTTAAACACTGGCTGGTTATGTACTTGCTCAAAAATTGGATTAACCAATCAAAACAAACATACATGTACCCAGAAGAAAATGGCAACATCTTTTACTTTACTGTTTGTTGATAGTGTTGCTGTTGCTGTAGGGAAGTTTTATGTATTTATAGACTAAGTGCCTTTAGTGCCTTTTGTAATGGACCCTATGTCTACTCTCCCATTCTTGCTCACTTACTTTCCTTTTATTTTTCTTAATATTCACTGACAAGTCTTCATATTTCAGGTGCCATGTGATATGATTGGTGAACGCTGCTTTGGTAAACTGGGGAATTCTATGACTAGTCGGTCACACACACAGAAACACACACATTCCCGGGCTATCCATGCAGAACATTTGTTTATTAAATATTCATGTTGTTGAGTGCTAAAAAGCCAACTTTTCTAATGTTTTTTACACACACTCTTCTTATCATGTAAGAGGATGTTTTTATATTCCCGGTATTTTAACAAGAACCTCATGATAACGTATACTAATACCAGAAACCTTTAAGACCATAAGGCCAATAACATTACTGAATCACTTGGTAACTATATGTCTGTCAAAGGAGGTCAAATAATCTTAACATTTATGTGTAAACATGAAATAGCTAGTGCCTGGTTGTAATTATTAACCAGTCAATACAGTACTTAGTCAGAGCATTTTAGTGTTAGAAGAGCAGATGAACTTATTCATATTTCAAAGCAAACAAGCTAATAATGCTCTAAGCCAACTCACATAATTAAATGTAAGAATTCATGAGGGAAGGTTAAAAAAAATAAACAGGTTTAAAATAGACAGGGAACATCAGGGAGCTCAATTTTTAAATATTTCAGCAAGGACTTCCAAGTGAGCTATTTTCAGCTTCAATTCATAATTTAATGCTCACGTTTTTCCTCCCAGAAACCTTGAAACCTTCCTTATGCTAAGAAAAAAAAGGAACGGAACAAGAAAAGATGATCCAATGTTTGTCTTTCAAAAAACCGATCTTAGTAACACACATTATCTTTTAATAAGGACTTTTCTTCAGCAGTCAAGCTACTGTTCTGAGATGGAAGTCTGGCAAGAAGCTGTCCTCAACAACTGAACTGGTTTCATAAGCCTAGAAGGAAAAATGGCTGCCATTCTATCACTATTGGTTTAGTCAATGGAATAGAAATGAGGACTAGCACATTTTGCTAAAATGATGCAAATGAAGCATACTGTTTTTGCGGAATATTAAATTTAGACAAGCCTAAACACTGACAAGCCTACAATTGTCTATTTTGTATACATTAGCTCATGTAATAATTATTTACATCATTTTCTATACAACGCCCTGTGTTTCTTCTTTACCTGTTGCCTTTATGAGGTGATCTTACACTGGAATACTCGTGACCCCTGCTGTGGTCTGTGTGGCTGCAATTATTCTTCATTGAAGCTCAGCTCTGAGAGTCTATCTGATCCTAACCTTTGAATAATCCTAAAGCCTCTTTGGATTCTCTGAATGGAGCAGGTGGTATTTATTCTCTTAGTTTTGGTTTTGCAAAGCCCACAAACTCGCAGCTAACACCACTGCAAGCTGGATGCAGGGTTACGAGCAAGACTGTTCTGGACGAGGTGTTCAGAGGAGAATAGCTGTACAAGGAAGAAGGCAACAGGCCTGTCATTTCTACATGATTTTATGATTTTTGTTGTTCATTGTTGCTCATTGAAAAAATATGGCTGTGGTGACATTTTCTGAAAAATTATGTTGCTTCTTGCACGTTTTACAGCACTTACAATTTGAGATCCCCAGTAAGTGGCACTAAAAGGGTGTTTAATTTTCTTAGAAACAGGTGAACGTGAACATCTCAGTGTTTTATTATGTTGTACATATTATGGCAGGTTGTAAATTAATTGTCTGTTGGATGGCGCTAAACGGTTACTGTTCTATCGAGTTTGAAAATAACATTCACCTACACTAAACTTAACTGATAGCATTAACAAAAGCAAACATGAGACAATATTTGCTGAACAAACCATGACATTTTAGCTTGTTTCAAGTCTTTGATCCCTTTTATTGGGTGTCCACATTGTAAGTACAGCACTTTACCAGGTGAGGTACTGAGCAAGTTTACTACATCAGAAAATAACATACGGAGCTGGTTATATTAAGCAAATGTCAAAATATTTTAGTTTATAAATCATGCAGTATTTATTCAGCCGTAACATTGTATTGTGCAAGGAACCATGCAAAAATAAATCTTTATTAATCAATAATCATAATTTGTTTTTGAAAAAGAATAAAAGTTGTTCACGTTTTACTGCTACTAGCATTTACTTTAGCTGGAAACTGCAGTCAATTGTATTCACTGAAACATAGTTCTTTGTAGTTTTGCCAAAAATGTTGGTAGATGCAGTTTTCCAATGTGCCAAAATTTAAAGCGAGAGTTCACCCAAAAATGAAAACACTGAAATTAATTGCTCACCATCATGTCGTTCCAAATTAGTAAGATCTTCCTTCATCTTCCAAACACAAATTAAGATATTTTTAATAAAATCCCAGAGCTCTCTGACCCTCCATAGACAGAAAGGTTCCTACCATGTTTAAGGTCCAGAAAGGTAACAAGAATATTGACAAAATAGTACATGTGACATCAGTGCTTCAACTGTAATTCTCTGAAATTTTGTGTGCAAAAAAACTAAAATAGCAACTTTATTCAACAATTCTTCTCCTCTGTGTTACCCTAGCACCATTTTGGAAAGTACCATGACTATTTTAGGTTTTTTTTGCACAACAAAAGGTATTCTTGTACCTTCATAAAATTATGGTTGAACCACTGATGTCACATGGACTATTTTGTCAATGTTCTTGGTACCTTTCTGGACCGTGAATGAAGGACCCTTGCTGTCTATTAGGTTAGAGTTCATACAAATTTAAATTGTGGTCTTACAGGTTTGGAACGACATGTGGGTGAGTAATTAATGACAGAATTTTCATTTTTGGGTGAACTATCTCTTTAAGGCAGAAATTTAATTCTTTTCTGTTTTCAGTTTCAGTGGGTTTAATTTTTTACAGAAGGAAGTTCCAAAAACAATCTCTAGAGGAGCTCTGAGGAGGAAGCAGTTTTCTGAGTTGGAACAGATTTGAAGTGAACTAGATGACTGGAATATTTTCATTGTTGTAATGCTTGTGATTAAGCCTTTGGTTACAGAATTTGTGATTAAGCTTTCAGTTTTTTCATCTTAACTCTGCATATTCATGTACAAATGTGTGTGTTCGTGCAGCATGTGATGGCACATACTACGTGGCCTGAACAGGTGCCACATTCACACATCACCTCTCAATGATTAGCTCTGACCTGTTCTCAAGGCTGGCTGAAACAGTATGATCAGCTTGATTACAGGGTTTTATCTGTTCCAGCTGGCCTGTTCTCAGCTAAACATACCAATATAATATCTCAGACAAGTATTTCATCAAACACTAACAGTGACTACAACAAGCACAAGCCAAAAAGAAAATCAATAAATCGATAAATAAAAACACTGACTGTTAACTATCATCCAACACATATAAATCAACCACCAACTTTCAAGGAAAAAAACAAGGCAACAGAAGGGTCCTTCAGGAGTTACAGTAGTCACATTTCTCTACTAAATATCAATTGGCATAATGGGTTTAATTGCTCTGTGTCTCAAATCACATACTGCCTATAGGTGCTACATTTGATGAAGAACGTTGAAAAAGTATATAGTATGTGGCGTCTCTGTGGCATCATGGGATAGTAAAGTATGAATCAAATAAAAATCTCGGCAGCAATAGTGGGTCATATGGGTGCTTTTCGCCAACTGTTTGTCTGTTTTTTCTATGTACTATGTATTTGAATATAGCACTTTTTTGAACAGAACTATTGCATGACTACTAAGTATTATATAATTAATACAATATGGTCCTGAGGGTGATTTATCACCTGTATGAACTACTTTAATTTTGAATTTACATTAGCTTATATTTGTCCTTACTACTTAGGCCAAAAAAACAGGTAAACTGTTTCAGAACACACTTACAGTAAGGAAATTACAATAGTAATTTGCTAATTTCCACACTTGAAAGAGATATTTTGAATTTGCAGTAACATTACCCATTTAAACTGCTAGCAATTCATACTGCACTTTTAGGCTTTTATTTTGGCGGAAAACTCCATAGGCTTATAAAAACGTATCTCACTACAAATCTAGTGAAATGCTGTAATCAAAGGTGCGCTAAACTCACAGCACATGCAATAAACAAGCTCATGAGCTGATCGTCTGAACAAAGTGTGCGCTTCGCTTTGAAACGTGCAGTGAAAACACTTTTTTAAGCCATATTGTGCTTTCGGTTTTAGTTAGTTTGACAGATACTGTACCAAAGCATAATGACCCAAAACAACTTTAAAGACCTTTTATGTTAGAATAAGACATTTAAATACATTTCAACTACACTTTTTGCCCGGAAGACCTATCGTTTCATATCATCATGTGACCACGATGATACTGAGACAATATTGATAATATCGTTACATCCCTAGTCATTTTTTCACATTCTGTAAGTAAACAAGGACTAGCTACTAATTGGTTGCCAACATTATTTAAAATATCTTCTTTTGTGTTTAGCAGAAGAAACTCACATATTTTCCCAGATAGCACACATACATCTGCAAGATGTCTGTTAGAGATCTCTTGATCTGGAAAGCATATGCTGTGTACAAACGTCTGGCAGACATCTGTCAGTTTTACATACATTCTAAATCATGAACATCTTAAAGACATCTAATAGACGTCTATTTGACATCTGATAGGAAACATCCAATAGACGTATTGCAGATGAGCAAACTATGTCTTACAGATGTCTTGCAGATGTAAATGCAGACGTCAAATAGACGTCTCCGAGATGTACGTGTGCTATCAGGGTTTGAACAATTTTAGGATAAATGATGACCGAATTTTCTTTTTTGGGTGAACTGTGCCTTTGATTGTGAAGAAAACGCCACATTTCAAAAGCACAGTATTCATTAAGTATGTAAGATTAAGATAAATCTGTATCCATATTTTTCACATCTGACTGCCTTTACTACAATGTGGACCTTAGAGTAGGTGACATATGAACAAACACGAAGTCATCGTTGTGTAGTAAACAGTTATTGAGACAAACGTTTGTTTTGAACTATGCTGCTCCTCTCATCACAATTACTACACATGTACTGACATACCCCACTGCCACACATTTCTAGATGTGGCTGGTGAGTCGTGATGTAGTGGCGCCTTTGACTCAATCATCGCATGGTCAAAGCTATAGATTACCATTTCCGTTGCAGATTAGTCGTCATAGGAAAAAATTACATAACCTCGCCTCAATTTTCTATCGCGTCATTTCCGTCTGAAGAGTAACTGTGAGGGAATACGCGAAACGCAAGAGCCAGCACTAGCGCTCGACGTCAGGTCCTTCTTCAAATCATTCAAGCCGACGAGAGGGAGCTTGTCACATGAGAAGAAATGGCATTTTAGATGTCGAAACACACGATAGTGGCTAGAGTCGAAACTTTTAGTAATCCGTGTATCTTAAAGGTAGCCTACACATTTTTAGTTTGTAGTCGTCCTCACATGCATCGGCGGAGCCACGCGAAATAATCGCGGCCAATCACGAACCACACCCCGGTTGTAAAGCGGTGAAAGACTGTAATTCTTTTCCATATTGTGGATATCTTTAAATATATTGATTTTAGGCATGAAACAGACGTTTTAGCTTTCCTGTTGTTTAACAACGTGTATCTAGACGTGGTTTCTTTCTTCACACACCAGCGCGCAAGCCTAATAGAACAGCCTTCCGCCAAGTTAACATTCGCTGTATGTTTCACCATATAAAAGTGTTTGGGCTCGTGCTTAAGGGTGAAGAGCACCTTGTGTTGCCCCCGGAGGTGCATCGGGTGGAGTGGGGTGGCACGCAGCTGCGAAGTATGATTCATCCCCGCGCTCTGTCACGCCCCATCTCCCCGTCTGCTTTCCATGGTGCACCTGTAACTCGCCTGACCTCAAATCTAGCTAATTTCTACTCGCACACTGCTGTTAAAACCCAGCTATGCAAAGCTCATCTGGTACATGAACTCCTGCTTTCTATGCAGTAGAGGCCACTGCAACCAGACGCTTTTATCCAGCTAAGGACACTTGAAGACTCGCGCGTTCGCAAACTGCAAAATCACTACGATTTTAGGGTGTCGTTAATCACACATTACGGGTAGCGAAAGGTCGTGAAGCTGTGACTCAAAGGAAAGCGAAAGTGTCGAAAACGCCTGTGGATACACAAAGGAAAACGTCCAGCCCTTACTTTAGCATGGCTTGTTCCTTCTCCTCTTCCTCCCTTTGCCGAACCATCACTGCCATGATGATTTTTCTTTCCTCCTCCGTAAGGTGACTCAAGTCCGGCATATCAGGCATGGGAGCCGGCACGGTGGGTGGGCGAGGGCCGCTTTGGGGCCCTACCGAGGCGGACATCTTTTGCCCCGCTCCCAGGCGTATCTATTGGCAGTATCCCGAGCGCTGGAGCCACACCTCACGACATGGTCCACGGATAGAGCAGCGTTCTTTGAGAATAGTGCAAATCTCGCATGGTTTCAGGCACCCACAACTGTGCTTTTGTTTCTCTTCGTGTGTGTGTGTGTATATGTGTGTGTGTTTTTTTTTTTTTCAACCCACCCCTCCTCTTCTCTCGCTACCCCCACCCCCCGCCTCTCCCCTCCACCTCCAGTTACGGGAAGCCCATCATCTCTACGCCCGGAGACGACGCAAACAGAGGGACTCCGGCATTAGCTAGCAGATCTGTGATTTCCCCCTTCACTGAACCGGGGGCTCGGTATTGGGCGACGGCAAAGGCGGAGTCCGTCTCTTGCCCACTGATCACTCTCTCTCTTTCGCTCTCAGATTAAAAAAGAAGAGTCAATGGAAATGCAGATCCGCGGGCGCGTATACCACTCTCACCGACCGCACGCTTACTCATATGTGAAATGGACAAAAAAAGAATATATGAGAGTCACACTTCCCTTTTCTTTTTCATATCGGTGTGTGCTTGTACGCGTACACCTTGTTCTCGTCTCTGTATTTTTAGTAGCCTATCTGCTAATAGTTCAGTGCGCGCTCTCGTCAGGCTATTTTTAGAATCGCTCCCGCGCACCTCTTAAATACAATCAATTCGTCTGTTTTGTCTGTCTGAGGGATGTCTATAATGAAATTATCCGCAAAAGTCTCATGTGTGCACGACATAAATCATCTCTAGACATCTTTAAAAATAGTAGGGTGCTGGTGTCCAGGTGGTCTGTATAACTGTAAAATTTAATGCATGGTCGAGTTCAAACCAAGTTTTGACAATAAAAATAAAATCCGACAATAATCCAGTTCATACGATTAGTTAGATGTAAAGTATGTGCAAACTGTAATTGTTTTCAGAACCCTGGACAGCGACACGTGACGCAGTCATGCGGAGCACACAGATACTCTTCACTACACTGTAAAAAGTGTTACCGTGCGATAGCGAGTTGTTTTTCTGATTTAACCAACTAACACTAGTTTATTGGTATAAATGTACGTATTTAGGATTATTCAGCGAAAAAAAAGTGTTAATTTAGATGTTACAATGTTAGTTTACCGTTTTTTGTGTGTTCATGCTGTATGAACAGACACGTTCCGCTACGAATGAAGTCAGTAAAGTCAAACTGTTAAAATGAAAAGTCTCTTGAAAAGTAACAAACATTTTTAGAAACTTTGTAGCTACTTCCTGTGAATATCAAGGTTTGTAACTTGACTGGTTTTTGTCCCAGGTTGGAGGTATTACCCCATTAGTGAGGTATAGTGATCATTTTTCATGGTTTCAAATTTTGTGCTATAACAACTAAATTTGCATGTATTTTTCTTAACAATATATTGGCTGATGCATTGATGTTTAGAATATTCTAGACTGATATCCAAATATAATAAAACTTAGTCATAAATGCAAACCATTCCTAAATGGATAGTTCACCCAAAAATGAAAATTCTGTCATCAATTACTCGCCCTCACGTTGTTCCAACCCGGTAAAACCTATGTTCATCTTCGGAACACAAATTAAGGTATTTTTAAGAAATCCAAGAGCTCTCTGACCCTCATTAGACCACAAGGGTCCAGAAAGTTATCAAGAACAGTGACAAAAAAGTTTCATAAAATTACGGTTAAACCACTGATGTCACATGGACTATTTGTATTTCACCAATGTTCTTGGTACCTTTCTGGATCTTGAAGGATCTTAGTAAGACCCTTGCTGTCTATGAAGGGTCAAAGAGCTCCTGGATTTCATCAAAAAATATCTTAAATTTGTGTTCCAAAGATAAACAAAGGGTCTCACAGGGTTGACATGAGGGTGAGTAATTAATGACAAAATTTTCATTTTGGGTGAACTATCTCTTTAAGTTGGCCATCTTAATTTTTTCTTTGCCTAATTATTTAAGAGTAAGTAACCTTACTCTTACACAGAAAAAAAAAAATGACAGTGAATTTAACAGTAAAAATTGTAAAAATGCTACAGTAAAAACCTGTTAAATGGTTAACGACTAAAATTTACAGTGAATAACCATAAATTAACATTCCCAGAATTCCCTGCATTACATTTTTGTTGAAATAACTATTTCTTCTTAGTTTTTTTCTTAACAGGTTTGTACATTAGGGTTGTATGCTACATCTAATGTTGTTAAATGAATGTTTACAACATGTGACTTTCTCATCACCACCTTGTTTTGGTAGTTATCAGTGTATTGCAAAGGTATAAAACAGATTTCAGTACTTCAGTAGGTTGGTACATTACAATTATATCAGTTAATGAAATTATAGTATTTACTTGTAAACTGTAAAACGTTGCTGCCGTATTTTATACTGCAAAATTACAGCAACCACAGCTGCCGATTTTCTACTGTAAATTTTAGACTTTTTTCTTTTTTACAGTGTATACTATATTATACTATATTTGGAATATGTATGCAGAGCAATAGCTCTTCCAAAAATGAGCTATTCTCTAATTGTTTACAAACTCTCACATTGTTCCAAATGTATTTATTTTTTTAAATTGTGATTGTTTACTATTATCAATTGTATATATATTATCAATTAATATTAGTCTTTGCATTTAATTTCATTTAAACATATACACATAAGCTTTTATATATAAAGCTTTTAAAATTACTAAACTTATCTTTTCTTAGCTCAGTGAAACTATGTAAATTATTAAAGGGTTAGTTACGACTCACATATAAAAAAAATTCACACATACACACATGGCTGGAGGGCAAAACATACCCTGATGACTGTTATGGTGTACAACAAAGAGTGCAAGGTTGACAACTTCAGCTGTACACAGCTACTTTACATCTGCTAAGTATAGTAGGCCTAGTATAAGGAACACTGTCATATTGTCAGATTGTGAATCCCCTTAAACTAACAAGTTTAGGCAAGTATTCACCGCATCCAGCTATTTTTAGCTGTACAAACAGCTCGTTTTACTGCTTGATATTTCAAATAGATGCACGTTGTTTTAATGTATTATCTTAATTATGAACACACTGGTTTGTAGTGCAAACAATTCTATCGTTTATAGTACATTATTTATCGCGTTATTTCCCTATAGCGGAAGTCTTGATTTTAAGTTTACTTCCGCGTTGAAGATATAAGTTGGATAGGGAAAGGATAATATAAAACGCCAAGAGGCTAAATTATTCACCAGGTTACACTCTCTTCTATACTGCTCAATTCAATATTGCATACGAACAGGGACAAAAAGACATTACATAATACAGCATTGTTATATGCGCTTTCTAAATGACTGCAAGAACTGGCGCACCAGTGTAGCGCCAGTAGAATAAAAAAAAATGGTTATATCACGCCCTCTGTTGATTGGACACGGCATTACACAGAAATATACCCCGAGGCTAGTTGTCATAGCTAGTTTTGTACTCCATTTAATATTTTTAAGGGTACACAATATTTTTGCCCGTTCATGCTAAACCTGTAGCTGTGATTGCCAGGACATTTTTAAATCCAGTCCCCATTTTGACACATAAGTCACTGAAACAGCACTGGAAACAACTAAAAGTCATATTGTGAATATGTTTATGGTTACTTTAAGTCATCATTTAAAAAAATCATTTTTGACATGTATATACAAAGTTAAAACAACAACCAACACTTTAGATGACAGACTCGAAACATAACTCAAATACATCACTGAATTGCGATGAAATATCATAATAGCCCAGGTTCATATAAAAATGTAGCAAATTTGAAAGAAAATATAGACATTGACATTTAACTGTAGACATACACAACAATCTAAATTTCATATTAGATTCAGTGAAGTGCACTTTAGATTCAAAAAAAATTTTCCAGGCGGATTTTATTGCAATCTTCAGGATGTCGTGTTGCAATACCGTTGCGAAGAAGCATTTCTGTGTATGGTGGCCAGAAAGTGTCATCAGTAGTCACATAAGGGTCATGAGAAGTTTCCAATGTTTTATTGGTCAATCTCTGCAATAAATAAATCAATGTGCATCATTAAATGTGTTAATAAATATGGTTAGTAAAATAAGCACTTTGTATAGGGATCTATTATTTAAAAATGTATTCCACGTAAGGAGATTACACACGCAAAATAACAATATAAAAAGAAATGTTTTATTATGATGGGTATCTGAACATACCTCGATAATCTCACTCAGTGAAATCAGGTTAATCTCTGCATCATATGCAGCAGCCTGAAAAATCCAAATCCAATATTCATATGCAGCAACCTAAAAAAAATTTTAAATCCAATATTCTCTGATCTAATTGAGAAGGTGAAATAGGCACCTACTCTTTTTTTCTTAGTGCCATTTCCTTGGGGATCAGGAAGTGGGAAGTGCTCAGCTAACATGTCGCTCAGCATTTCCATGAGACTGCTGTGATAGTCCTTTAGATTGTTAATTTTTCTCTTCATATCCTGCAAAACACTGCAAAAAAAATAATAAATAAATAAATAAATAGTAATAATAATGTGGAAAAACAGAATTGGGTTAATAGTGTACTACATACTAAATGTCAAAAATTTGGAATAATTAATGTTTTTATATTTTTGAAAGAATCTTCTTTTGCTCACCAAGGCCACATTTACATCAACAAATACAGTTATAAAAAAAAAAAATCATATTACAATTTAAAATAACTGTTATAATGCATTATAAAATAGATTAATTGTCATGCATCTGGTAATAAATTATTTTAGGTAATCAGATATTAATATTTGTGCCTATTAAAAATGTTAAAAAAAGAGTTTTGGTTGATTCATAGTTTAGTGAAAACCGATACATATTTTTCAGGATTATTTGATAATATCTGTTATATAGAATATAACAGAATTTTATTTGATAATTAATAGAAAGTGCAAAAGAACAGCACTTAAGTTGGAAATCTTTTGTAACATTTTTGAACAATTTAATGCATCCTTGCAGAATAAAAACATTATTATTATTGTTATCTAACCCATAGTTTCAGCAAAAATGAAGCAGCACAACATATTTTAACATTGATAATAATAAGAAATGTGTCCTGAGCAGCAAATCAGCATATTAAAATAATTTCTAAAGGATCATGTGACACTGAGTCTGGAGTAATGGCTGCTGAAAATTTAGCTTTGCATCACCAGAATAAATGACATTTTAAAATACATTACAATAGAAAACTGTTCTTTCTAATTGTAATAATATTTCGCAATATTGTTGTTTTTTACTGTATTCTTGATTAAATAAATGCAATTTGAGCTTGTGTTCAGTTCTAACCCAGCTTGACATCATAAACACCAAACAGCAAGTGCCATGAATTGTTACATACGTTTTAACAAAATGAAAGAACATTCCTAAACAAATTCTCTCTGTATTTCAGACTGGTTTGGAATGGCATGATTATAAGTACATTAATAATTGGGTAAATATATCTTTTAAGCAGATGTAAAAATGTGAATTTAACAACCTGTGCTCTGATTTCTCATTTTCACGCTGTAATCTAGTGATTTTCTCACACACTGCATTCAACGCTTCTTTCTTCTCTGCTTGCCATGTCTGCTCCCTATAAAAAAAAAAAAAAACATTTTCAGAGTAATACATGCTGTTTATATTAAACATGAATTAATTTTGTGTGATATAAATCATGTATTAAAAAGTTAATTAAACAAAACATTTTCATTAACTAAAACCATGGAAAGAAAATTATTTACTTGAAATAAAGCAAACATTAATAAAATATTTTAAAAACACTTAATGTACTAGATAAATTTAACTAGTGCTGTCACTAACGATTAATTCTGTCAATTAATATATATATATATATATATATATATATATAAACACACATTTAGAAATATATATTTATTTTTATTAATTTGAAATAATTTTATTAATTTTATTTATTTTTATAATAATTAGAAATATATATAAGTCAAATATATATATATATTTTTGTAGTAATAAAAATAGACCTAAGTGAACAATAGGCTTTAAAATGACTTGAAATACATATATAATAGCAGGCAATAATAATCAGTTGAGATAGCGTATCAAAAGCAAGAAATTATATGGTTTCATTGAACAAAACTGTTCAAATACATAATGTATTATAAACAATAGAGCTAATGTACAGTTAATATAACAAAGACCTGTAGAAATCGCCAACGGATATATCGCATATATTTGAAGAGTTCAGATGCAAAACCCGCTAAAAGCCATCTCGGTCAAAAATGAGATGATGATATTGGGTGAATGCTCTCAACACATATTATACGTCCACCAAATACTTTTACTTCAAACTCGCTAAAATCCCACCCTCAGCCCAATCAGAAGTACCAGTACTTGCATAGAAACCTATATATCGGAGCCTGATAAAAATTCATTTTTGAAAGAAAGATGTCAGATGGATTTAGAGACTTTTGCATCTGAACTCTTCATTTATTTAATTAAAGCGTAGCATTTGTTCTTAATCGCATATATATATATATATATATATATATATATATATATATATACTTTATGATTTTGAAATGGGTTTAATAGGTGGAAAGCACCACTTCCTATATTTTGCCGATTACTGGACACAGGCAAAATGCAATCAAGGAATTTATTTTTTTTTTATTTTTTTTAAATCGAATACTCGAATAGAGATATCGTTGCAGCCCTAAATTTAACGAAAACTGCTAAATGTCAAAAAAAAAAAAAAAAAAAAAAACACACACCCACCCCTAAATTACTAAAACTACAATGAAAACAAATGCAGAAAATAATAAATAAAATCAAATTCAAAATATTAACAAATGAATAGTATATCAATTATACAATTATTAAACATAATAAATATACAAAATACTTAAACATATTGCACCTTTTCAAAATCTTTTCCTGGGCATCCAGCTTTGCTTGTGAGCAAGACAGGACCATTTTAAGTTGACTGTTGAGTCTTTGCAACTGTGAGGAAAAACTGTGTGAAACTTGCAACTGCATTTACATTTTAGTTAGGACACTCACTACCAATTGGTTGTTATTAAAGTGACAATGTACCTCTTCTTTTCCAACTGCTAATAAGACATCAGGGCTTGTTGTCAGCACTAGGGTGAAAAAAGGTCTTCAAATAAACTGTGTAATTAAAATTGTAATCTAGAAAAGAGAATATATTATTTATATTATACAATTTTGAAATATTACATAAAACAGCTTACATTTTGGTTCCATTTCTTGCCATTGCTCTAGCTCAGATGTGACTGCAATCAGGCGATTTACTGCCTAAAATAATAACAAATAAATAAAACGATTTATTTGGGAATATTTTTGAACTTAAAAGTAACATTTTCATATTTAAACTCAAAGGACAAACCTCATTTGACTGATCATCATTGGCCTCTGTGTCTGCCAGAATGATCTCATTTTGAAGCTGAAAGATATAAGTGCTTACTGTATGTTGACATTGCAGTTGCATCCTAGCTGCATTCTGTCTGCAGCTGTGGTCTAAAAACATTCACAACATTAAAAAGCTAAATGGAACCCACAGAAATGGTTAAAAAAAAAACACTGCCACAAACATGTAATCTGTCATTACATTATTAAGTTATGAAAACTTTATTTCTGAAAGATCTCGGAAGGCTCAAAAGGTCCAGTTTTAAAAATGTTTTAAAAACTTTTTTCCTAGTTATATGAATGTTAAGGGAAAACTTAATTTTATCATTTTGGGAACATTATGGGAACGTTACTTACATGTTCTTATTGATATTTCTGAAACTAGTAGCAATATTTAAAAATGAAACGTTAAAATGGACACTATAATGTTTTAAAAGAAAAATATACAAATAACTTACGTTTTGAGAACTGATATTCTATTAACATATCGTTTGATTGTGCATAACGTTTGATCTTGAGAGAACCAGAATGTTTGCCATGGTTCTGAGAACGGTCCCTGTTAGACTAACCTGCGTGTCTTTTGGTCCATAAGGAATTGTATGTTTTGTAACAAACTATTTGTATACTTTAATGATTTGTATACTAAATGAACAACTGAGGATTTATCTAAAAACAAGACCGTTACCTTCTGTAGCAGTCCAAACTGCTCCTCACACTCCTCTAACAACACTGCTTTTGCAGCGACCTCTGAAGGCTGAGAGTCCTGATCCATTTCTGTCTGCTTTGATGGTGCTGGAGTCTACAGATGTGATAAAGCCAAACAAACAATAAGAACAAAACAGAAGAGCAGGAAAAGATAAAACGCGAAAACTCTAGCCAATACGAAATGGTATTCAAAGCAGCGGCTAGCAGTGCAGCTAGCTAGTTAGCGATTTCAAATGACTGATAACAGCGAAACAGTTTCGTACAAATATAAGTACAAAGCTTTCGTATATTTTGTGGCGACATCATACTTAATTTACACAGTCACGATGGTGCTTACCATGTACAGTTTTTCTTTTAGGTGAATGCTACACCGAAATTTGGTACTTCAACACTGTATACGCCAAACAAAAATACCGCCAGCAACAACGTCATGACGTAAAACTGACGTTGCACGCTGTGGATGTTCAAGGGTTTTAGAACTGCGCGGCTTACGCGCAAATACGAAAGTGTTGTATTTTCATTTAATCCTACACCCATTTGTCTACATATGGGATAGAATTTAAACGAGTATTTGCCATTTACTTTAAACAAGGCGAGAGTTGTATAAGATTCATAAAGAATTATATAAATACCACAGGAATGTATCAACAGGATTTTAACACGACACAAAATTCATTTCACAAAAGAACAAAATCTGCGGATTTGAGGTGGGTTTCCCAATAGTAACTGCAATTTGTTTTATTCAAATGCTTTAAACAAGAACACAAAAAGGCATTTATTACTGAGAGATTTACAAATCACGACTGAGGTTACACTCAGTGTTCATATCACACTCTATACACCATAACACAAAACACATTTAAAATAAAATAAATATATTATTGGAGTAGGAGACTTTTACATTATAAAACCAAAATTTTCTGATAAAGTATACCTTGCTTTGGGACATTTAATCCCTCGTAATGTCTCCAAATATATTACAAAATCCTCTTTAAAAAACACTAATCGTGGGGGGATTTTGAACAAGTTACATTTATGTATTACATAGGATATCTTTTTATTTCCCATGAAGAGATCAGCATTGCAGGTTATTTGTTGCATCCATCTGAATGCATGATTTCAGAATGTATTACACTGGAAAAAGAAGTGTTCAACGGTTTCTATCTCCAATATCTCCAACTGGCATATATTTGAGTCCCCCAGTATTAATTATTATTCTTAAAAATAACTGCAAAATATCAAGCACACACAAGAGCAAAAGCTACTACAATGCTGTCCACCAGAGGGCAGAAGAAGAACAGAACTTGGGCTGAGAGAGCGAGTGTTCAGAAACAATTTGTAAAATATTCTACCAAATTGAATGGGGGAGACATTCCTTAATAGAAAACCTTGTACCTGAATAGATCCTTGTAACGTGTTTATTATCTTGTCTAGAATGCTGGTAGTTTAAAAGAGCTTTATATTCTGCAATATTCTGAATTATTAATTCATTCATTTATTAAAATGCACTCTTTTGCCTTGCTACTAACTTAATTGCTATCAGTTTATATATTCGTTATTGGAAATACATTTAAAATAAGGAAAAGAAAAAATAAATAAATACAAATATTAGGCTACATTTTACATTTTACATTTACATTTTTAGGCTACATCCCTTCTTTCTTCTTGATAGGCCTACATTATACTTCAGGTTGACCTACACTATAGCCTGCTTTTATAAACAATACATATTTTATTTTTTTATTTATTTATTTATTTATTTTTTTTAACGGTAATTCATCATTTCTGGGCCTGCACGATGCTAAAATAATAACATTATACATTCAATAAAAATCGTTTCGACCATTTAAAATAAAATTATGGAACTGCGACCATTTGCATTTGCTTCTATAGTCACAGCTATGTGACCCTGGACCCTTGATGTATGGTTTGTAGGACAATATTTGGCTGAGATACAGCTATTTGAAAATCTGGAATCTGATTCTGAGGGTGCAAAAATGTCCAAATTCTTAGCAATGCATTGTTGCAAGTATGCAAAGTTTTTATATATTTATGCTAGGAAATTTCCAAACATTTTTATGGAACATGATCTTCACTTAATATCCTAATGATTTTTGGCATAAAAGAAAAATCGACTATTTGACCTATACAAGGTTTGTCTGTTGCTACAAATATACCCGTGCTGCTACTTAAGGCTGGTTTTGTCACTTATATTCTTTTGACCGTACACTTAATCTTCCTCTTTACAAAACAACGTTAGGTAGACTAACATCCATTACAGTTAGCGTTCAAATAGGCGCTGGCCTACTGTTGTTCCTTTTATACATGAAACACACCTGCTACTGACAGCACACTCAATGCGTCTTGTTTTTTAAAACTCACACGCTCATTATCCAGTTTTTGGCGTTATTAATCTCTTTAAAGTCAAATAGGCTTAAGGTAAGGAGGCGAGAGAATCAAACATTATAAACAAAAGACCCCTTTTAGCAATGCTGACATGAGGGCCTTGGTTTGAACGCTTAACGAGTCCCCTCCTGAACATGAAACTTCAACCAAATGAGGACGTATTCTTTAACTAAAAAGTCCCCCCACACACAAGTCTAACAAATCATTTAAAATCACCAAAAGGGGGACGAAAGTCAGTGCCTCACAAAAAAAGAGAGAGTTTCATTGTAATTCATTGACTTGTTTAAAACGCCAAGCTAAAAAGGCGAGAAGAAAAGAGCGGACATTCATGGGTACAGATGCTTTCTCGAGGAGAGACTCCAATGTATGGCCTTTGTTCGCGCTGCGTTAAACTGTTTAAAAGAGGGGTTAACGCAATCCATCAAATTGTCTGAAATTGTGTGAAAATTTCAGAAACCATATGGCCTCCAAACGTTCGCGTCTTTTTTATGTGCCTGGACACACTTGTTTCAGTATGGTGAACCACAGGAGTCCAGCCATGCGCCATTGTCACTTGTCACATCAGGGTGGATGGCTCATTTGTCCTCAGCTTTCATGCTTTACGCTGGAAATTACTGCTTCACCCGTGAACAAAAAGGATTATATAGCCCTGGAGAAACTGGACCAAAACTTGATGTTTTTGTGTCTTTCTTTTCCTTTTTCTCCCCAGCGCCCCAGATTTGTGTTTCTCACATAAATTTCGCCCAGAATGGAAAAACACACGTTGTTGGGTCAAAAGCCAAGTCACGCTATTGCAAAGTGAAAGAGAGAGCGGAGTAAGCCAAAGGCTCTCTGTTTCTTCTGCAGAGAGCAAAAACAATAGCGTTGAAGGGGCAAGAATGTTTTTCTTCCTTTCTTTTTTTTTTTTTTCTTTTTGACTGAAGAAATCAAGGCAGTTAGCAATTACAAAAAAGTATGAAGCTTTTGGCTGTCGTGCACAAGTTCGTTAGCTCATCTGTCAATGAATTTTCACACTCCAGTTATGTAATACTAGCCTATCTGAAAATGTGTACGTTTTTTGAATAAAACTATATTTGTCACAGCAGAGCTATGCGTAAAAATATAGTTCATAAAAGCTACTTTTATTTCTTTATTGCTGTCAGTCACTTAATATTTACAATTTATGCAAAAGGATAAGCAAAACAACACAATTCATGTTGTTATAGTTAATAATTATACGCAATTAATAAAAGTGAATATTTTCATATTTTCAGAATATGACGATTATTATTGACGTACAGACTCGGCAATAGCATCATCTTTATAAAAGGCATAAATGTTTTTATTTTCAAACTCAATACATTAAACGACACATTGGGTATTGGTACAATGCCCTAATTTTGAAAGGCACTATACTGCAAGTAAACTGTACAAAAACTTTACAAAAAGCAGTCATTGTAGATTGTGTACAAATGAAGCATATACGCAATAAATACACATGTAAAAATAGTTTTTCTCATTAAGTGGTTGTATTGCTCTGTTTGTTGCCCTGATTCGTGAAATAGTCTATTATTACACTCATTAAAGCCATTACATTACATTACACACAATATATTATATATAAAAACTTCAGCTGCTCACTCACTGTTTTGAACAAATAGGAGTTAGACTTGCATAGTCTGGCTATAAATTAAACTAACTCACTTTCAAAAAACACTACAATCATGGTGGTTATGTGCATGCGTGTCAAAATATAAATGTACAAATCAATATGCAGTGGTTTTCATCAGACATCGACGTCTATTTCCACATCGTCGTCCTCGGAGTAGTCTTGACTTGTGTGGTCCGAGAGAGACGACATGGGGGACAGACATAATTTGTGCACACTCTTGTACTCGTGACCCATCCGTGGCGAGCACTCGGGCCCCGGATGTCCCATGGCTCCAACTGCACACCTCTCCAATTCGGCGAGTTTAGCCAGTTTATCCAGAGGCACTATACCTGTGGATCTGACTGACTCCACGTCCGCTTTCATCTCTTCCAGGTCTCGCTTTAGTTTTGCCCGTCGGTTTTGGAACCAGGTTATAACCTGTGCATTTGTCAGCCCTAGCTGATGGGCAATTTGGTCTCTGTCGGCGGGTGATAAGTATTTCTGATGGAGAAATCTTTTCTCTAGTTCATATAACTGGTGGTTAGTGAAGGCCGTTCTAGATTTTCGGCGTTTTTTAGGACTGTCCCTTTGACCAAACAGAGTCAAGCCATCCCTGCCTGTGGATAAAAGAAATTGATGCAGCATTAGGTGACACCGACAGTTTGTTTTATTAAAATAAAGTTACAGTAGAACAAATAATTAGAATACTGTCCATATAAATAATAATTGCTAATAAAGAAATTGTATTTACTTTTTATAACAATGTTAACTTTAATAATGTATTGATAAGTTGATATGGTATTAAAGATTATAAAAGTTATGAAAATATATTGATCAAAATTAAAGTTAAATTCAACATTTAAATTAAATGTCCTTTATGGGCATGGATGATTCCACGAGGAACCTTTAGCATCTATTTAGTCTTTCCATTAGACAAATGTTCCTTACAGTTGCAGTGGCTCTATTACGAAAGATTCTTTGAGGAACCATAATGGTTCTTCAAAAAAAAAAATACCTGAAAGACCTATTTCTACCTTTAACCCATAAAATTGTGTTTTACTGGTGTACAATATTGTATTTAGGTTGATTTAGAATATTTCGGATTTGAATAAAACCAGTTAAGGTAGAGGTTACCTTTTTTTCAGTGTTAAATTTGTACATTAAATTTAAAACATCCCTAAACATGGTCTTTTCTTACCTTCTGCTGCTTGGAGTACACCTAATTCGAGACCTTTAAACGTTTTGCTGGCCAGTTCCTGAAGAGCACACAGAGGCGATGTTTGAGTGATGAGAGTCTGCCTTGACACAGTGATGCTCTGCCTGGGTCTCTCGGATGCTGAAAGCCGGTGAATCCTGTGGGTTCGTTTGACATTCGGTTTGCTGAGGATGTCTGCGATGCTGAAGGGAGTTAAGGGCTTGTTGGAACTCGCGGGTGGTGGAAGGTGGTCCAGGGGGTTCAGCCCACGGCTCTCCATAGCCTCACAGACTTTGACAACTTTGGGGGTCGTCATCCAAGCCGTCGCAAAGCCACTTTGGTTTAAAAAATGGTACAGATTTGTCGAGACTTTTAATTACAGTAGCTATGTAATGCTGGTTTAAAAATCTACCACTTTCTGTCCAATTTTCCAAAAGTCTTTTGGCACATGAGTGGTAGCCTACTGCCCAACAACAATGGCAACGTCCAACTACCCAACAGCAAATGAGCAGTTAGCCTTGTGCGTTGACAGCTCTGCAGTTCTGTTCAGAGTTCTGGAGGCTGAGGACTACTTAGTGCTCAGTTAATTAACTATGACGGAAAGGCGGAGTCGTGTAAAGTGATGAAGGTTTGTGTTTGGTGCTGTTGTTTGTCTTCTGCAAAAGAAACAAACTGTCCTAAACGACGGCTGATAGGTTAATTCTCAGTTCTATTTTGCTGAATTGTAATTCTGACCAACTGGTGAAATAGCCTATACTAACTACAAAAATAGCCAAATAACAATTTTAAACAACAATCAATAAACGTTTGTATAGCCTACGTTTTACATTATTTTCATAGCATGATTTTATTAAAATGTATTGCCTACAACGCAACATTTTTACAGAGCGTGATATCAAAGTTAATTTTTGATCTCATGAGATTCTCAGACATCGTAAGAATCGAAATTAAGTGATGTATTTTATGAACAATATACATATAATAACGATATTATATTATATATATATATATAATATATATAGAACTTATAGCCTAATATAGACGCTTGATATTGAATTAAATACTGAATTTTATTTGTTGACCGTTTAAGATTGAAGCTCACGCATTTGTCCCGACTCCCGAGTGCTAAAATTACCATATTTATTGGGCTATAAAGTATATTAAAATCTTGTTTTCAGATTACGGTAAAAAGTCGTTTATTTTTACGACAGCGTAACGTCTGTTTCTCAAACAGCGCATACAAAAGCGCATCCTTACAAAAGCTGTCAGTTCTGAAAGTTCTTAACCAAGTCCCAAACTTTTCTTTTTTATTATTAAAAATGCACTGTTAAAAATTGCAGGCAAATTGTTACCTGAAGAATTTACTATTTATACTTGATTTAATCCATACAAATGTGTTTTGTTGGTGTAAATTATGTGTCTTTAGGTTGATTCAGACATATTAAATAATATTTTTGACTTGAATCAAACCAGTTTCCATTTTTATGCCACCACTATTCTATTTAATTAAGATTTCTTTAGAAAAAATGATGCTCAATTTAGAGATTTAATAGGAGTGCAATATAAATGCAACATAACGGAGACATGATTTAAATGGTCCATATGCATATATATGTATATAACTATATTTATATATTTAACTTTTTATGTAAATGTAGAACTATTCTGTGGTCTTCTTAGGAAATCCATTAAAACATACAGCCCAAGAGAACAGAAAACTCATATTTCCGTTATTAAAAGTTAGATTTTAAACTTTTGAATTTTAACAACAGACTTGTATTCAAACTCTATCATTTTGTCTTTTTCCTTCAAACAACACACACACACACACACACACACACACACGCACACACGCACACTATTCTTGCAGACTGTGTAGGAAACATGAATTAGCCCAGTCAATGTGGTCTGACTGTTGAGTTAATGGCAGTCTTGACCTCTTGCTGCCTTCTTTGTTTAGTGTTTCTCTTTAGGCCAAGTGGTTATGAATTAACTGGGGTGGCAAAGTCTATGATACACCTCTATCAGAATAAATAAGTGATTTAGTGACATCTGATAGCAAATTATAGTGTTGTGATAAGAATATATTGTTATAATGCAGCCATACTATATATTAATATGCCTATAAACTTTAAAAGAAATAATTGGTGCTTCACTGCATTAATCAGAAAATAATAAAATAATAAAAAATCCAGATTAAGCCATTAAATAGAAGAAAACTATACACTGTAATATGAAGGAACAGGCTTTTTTTTTTTTTAAAGATGTTAATTTAATATTTACTAGCTGTTACCCCACACACATTTCTTACACACTGTCTTACATTTAAAGTCACTAAATTTGCTTGATCCAAAGCTTGATCAATAAGTTTGGTTGAAATGTATAGCTACAGAATCCTTATGTATTTAAAAAAAAGATGAATCGAAATGAATTCAGATCATACGATCCCTATAAACCGTACAGTATGTTCAAGGAGAAATGAACATTGTAGTAATTATAGATGTTAGATCATCTGACTACAGTATATTAGCAGCTGAGCCCCTCAGAGAGAGTGCATGTCAGGTCAGCTCAACTTTATTTATAAATCACATGTAAAACAGCTGATTTATATAGCTGTATAGCTGTGGCAATATTAAGGCAAAAATTAAAAAGCAAGTTAAGATGCAACGAATAGAGGAATAAATGAAAACACACTGATGACTTTGACTTTGATCTTTTGTAGTGAATGTGATCTTATGTGTTTGTTGGAGGGATGGCGGAAGTGGAGGCTGAACAGTATCCAATATCTAAGTGGAACATGAGCTTGTGGTAATCCACCAAATCCTACACCTTAAAAACAGACCACCTTCAGTGATTATTAAATTACATAAGAATGTGACATTTTTATGTGCATGATCAACATGTATTTCTGTGTAGAAGTGTTTGATCTTACATATCAGCAGTCTCTGGGAACAGCTTGAACTGCTGTAGGTCTTGATGGAGCCATCACCATGTTGAGTTTGGTTGCACATTTATTGATATATAACAATTTTATACATCTTTATAAAGAAAGAATCTGAATTACACTGTGCTTTATTAGGTTAAATCTTCTAAGATTTAAAATGAAGCCAATTTCTCTTTTATACTGAAAATAATAGCTTGCAAAAGTTTCCCGAAAACAAGATAATACATTCCTTTCATTAATTTGTATGTTAATGTAAAGTTAATTTATATGTGGTGGTATGCAGGAAAAGTAGTGTTTTAGTAGAAATGTGTGTTTATTTATTGTTTAAAAATGTATTTATATGATGAACAAAATGTATGTTACTACATTTTTGTCCCATCATCATCATTATTATTGCAGCTACTAATAAACACTTCCATAACAACAAATGTTTATGAACAGGATATCCAAAAGGTCAAAGATCAATGTTGCTTGACTCCTATGTGAACAAACAATTCAGGCTTATGTTGAGGGTCAGAACATTCAAATTAGTCACAGTAAAACACAAACCAATGGCAATAGGGTAAAATTACACACATCTATTGAATTAAAAGAGAATATGCTCGTAAAGCACATAAATGCAGATGAGAATTTAACTGAAAACACACATTTTACAACTTAACCAAAGTAATTTACTTTATTATTATCATTATAAACCAATAAAACTAATTCTCCTCTTAACCAGTATAAATATTTTTAGCTTATGCAACATGTGATGGAAAACTGGTCTAGCACAAAAAATAGCATGACAAAGCAGTAACATTTGGTACATACAGTCTTTGAATAAGCAGCTTGAAAACAAATAATAGTATAGATTGAAAAACATGAGATGTTTCTTGACTCAAAATTGTACTAGTGCAATATAATGTAGTGGCTTCAGGCCTAACAAATAATTAGATTCTAAATCAGTGTAATTAAGAGGTTGAATAACAGAAGAAAAGCTCATCAAGAGCGAAAAAAGAGATTTTAATACCATTAAATAATGAACTGAAGCAAGGAACATTAATATAATTGTGCATTTCCCCTTAAGGTAATGGTGAATGGGCTGTAAGTTTTTTGTTGTTTTTTTTCCCTTGGTGAAAACAACAGACCTAAATATGTTCATGTCTGTTGTTTAGCAGATTGAGCCAGCTTTTTTTTCTCTCATATTCTTAATAATATAATACTTAAATAAGCCATGAATGTAAACTTTTGAACAGATTGAAGATGTGTACATTTTTGGCCTAAATATATATTTTTTACTGCCCTTCAGAAGCTACAGAAGATGTTTCCCAGACGACAAAATAATTTAAATTTACCCTGATCTTCAAATTCAAAAAGTCAAATCCCTCAGTCATTCACCTTCTGTAATAGCATCTGCATACGAGTCCCTCAGTTGTCCTCAGTGTAAAAATATAGATCTCAAAGTCATACAGTCATTGTTGGAAATACACAAATATGCTGAAAAACCAAAGAATTTGTGGGACCTGAAGGATTTTTCTGAAGAACAGCAAGCAGTTTAACTGTTCAGGACAAACAAAGGACTCATGAACAACTATCACTAAACAAAAAACAAACAAACAAAAAAAACACAGGTGTGGATCATTCAGGTAACAGCGTATTAAGAATCAAGTTTATGTAAACTTTTGAACAGGGTAATTTTCATAAATACAGCTAGCATTTTGTCTTGTGGACTATATGTAAACATGTTTTATGTTGAAATATCTTACTCAGATCAGTACTAAATTAAAAATAACATGCATTTTGTATGATCCCTCTTATTTTGGTAATTAATTAACATTTAGCAGATTTTGCAAGGTGTATGTAAACTTTTGACTTCAACTGTACTTATGAAAATGTTAACGATTACAAATGGGGTTACATTTGAATATTTTCACACAGATACAGATTTGCTTAATTTCTTTCCCAAACTGCATTTATCGCTCTAAAATATGAGACACCAATGTTTCAGGAGTTTAGGACCCAAATGGGACACATGCATTTGATAACTGTTTTATTTCCTATCTGAGTGTGTTTTATTTATTTATTTATTTTCAGATTTACTGTTTTTTCCAAGGCATTGCTAGATGCTAGTGTTTCTTCTCATAGTTATGCAAATTTTCCAAGGCATTGCTAGATGCTAGTGTTTCTTCTCATAGTTATGCAAATTTTCCAAGGCATTGCTAGATGCTAGTGTTTCTTCTCATAGTTATGCAAAGATTTGATTTCAAAAACAGTATCATAGCTAGTAAGCTGCCCAAGGTGCCCAAGTCTAATTGTGTGGTTGCTGTGTTTTAAAATAAAACTTTTATAACGTTAATTTAAGTGATTAAGGATTTTGAAAGTCTGAAAGTAATCAGTGTTGAGTGCTATTGTAAGGTTAACCCTGCCTGCTTTAAATGTTTGAAAAAGAATAATGAAAGTAATCAAATGTAATCAGTTACGTTACTTTAATAAAGTAATTGAAATAGTTACACTACTTATTACATTTCAAATAGGGTAATTTGTAACCGATCCAAAGTCACCTTCCAAACACTGATAGCTATTAAAATTAATAAAATGTAATATATATATATATATATATATATATATATATTATTTTAGTTTTACAGTTTTTAGAGTTATTTTATCATTTACTTTCCCCAGACAACAAAATAAGGTAAATTTACCCTGATCTTTAAATTCAAAAAGTCAAATCCCACAGTCATTCACCATCTGCAATATGAGCAGATCTGGGTAGATTGCTTACAAATTGTAATCAGTTACTGATTCCAGATTACATGACAAAAATTATAGTCAGTAATGTAATCAGTTACATTACATATTTTAGGTAAACTAATCAGATTACTTTTAGATTACTTTTGACTTAACTCATTTATCACATTGATTTAAATAGGATTATCTTGTAGCATAATGATGTAAAAAAAAATGCAAGAAGTAAGAAAATGTTCCATTCATTGTAACATGAAATGGATTAAACATTTTATTACATCAAGGTTTCCCAAACTAGGGTTCGAACAGGAACTACAGAGGGTTTGTGGGTTTAATGAAAAGCTAACAATTAATTAAATCATAAAAAAAAATTACAATTAAAATAAATTATTTTAAAACAAAGTCCTTTTCAAGGAATGTCTCTTTACTTGGTGGCCATATTTGCAACACCTCCGGGCAGCTCATACAAGACCAAGTCTTGTCTTAATGAGTGGGGGAATCCTGAAATCTCAAAAACTGCTCGCTGAACTCACAATTAAATTACATATATCAAATCAGCAACAAAAATCTAAAATTAATTGCCCCATGAATGTTGTTTCTTATGCTCAAATAGTGTTTGAAAGGCTTATTTTTCAGGCTAGACCAGAACATACTTATGACTGTGCATGCATTGGCTGGTCTAGCCTCAGGTTTATATGGGAAATTTGTCTCTTTCATTTAGAAGATGGGACTATTCCTCCATATTGCACGTTGCAGTTTCTCCCATTTATAAGTATAGGAGTGAACCGTCATTGTGTTTCATTAGTCTCTGTTTTAAAATAACAATTAAAATAAAACACCTACTAAAAAAGATGAAATATTTGTATTTACCTGTATGCCATGTGACCATTAATCAACATCAAAGAAATGCAAATGTGATACTTAATTATTGAAATATTTCATTTAAAATCTCAGGAATACTTAAAGTAAATATATTTGGTGAATTTGGTTTAGATGGCAAAAAGTTTGCATTTTAATGTATGAAAGGCAAAAGCCTTCCAAAGACACAATAATATATGGTTCAAATAAAAATGAATCTGTTCACCTGACTAATGACTAGTCTCTGTGTGAATGTCCACAAAACTGGACTTTCTGAATGTATATAATCGGTAGGCTATTTTAGAAAGGAAAATTTAAAAATGAAAAAGAGAAATTAGGGGGAATCAATGAATTATAAATAATTTATTGCTATTGTGTGAATAATATGTAATCATGTAATCCATAAAAAAGTAACTGTAGCCTGATTACGAGCACTGTAAAATGTAACTTACTCTAATTACAAGTACTTCATTTTTGGAATCTGATTACGTAATCCAGATTACATCGAATCAGTTACTACCCAGCTCTGAATATGAGTCCCTCAGTTGTCCTCAGTGTGAAAATATGGATCTAAAAGTCATACAGTCATTGTTTGCTTCTGAACAAAGGCGTTCGATAAAAGTACACAGAAAGTATGCGAGTGAACGATTTCCTGATCTCTGGTTGTCTGTCCTGAGGATTCACTAACATAAGTCTGCCACCTCCTGGAGGCATAAGGAACTCAACGTTGCTTGCAAATAGCTCATGCCGCTTCTTAAAATAGATATAAAAGCCCCCTTTTATCAAAGTAATCCCTAGTTATACGACATTGAAAAATTCTGACAAATACACTCCAAAACAACATTTCTTTACCAGACTCATTTACTTCAAAATTACTGAACCCTTAAAATGCAACATGTATTTCACTGAACGTGAGACTGAAGCTGCACAGCAGTCTGCTGCCTCTTTGTCCCTATGGCAGAACATTTGTTACTCTGTGCCCATGTGGCATTGTGCCTGTCTGCTGGTTAGGCCTGATGCCAGCGGACACAGTCATTCCCCTTGAAAGCTGTTCACACAGCCTGGCATAAAAATACCTCCAGTTGTCCCTAATGGTGTTTGAGAATTGGGATTGCTTTGTATTTTAGGAAAACACGAAAACTCATCATTCCAATACTGGTATAATAAAACATGTCAAACAACGTTACACAAATGCAAATAGATGAATGTATAAAACAAAATAGTACACTATATGTTAAGTCACTGTTATTTATGGAGCGCTTTTTACAATACAGATTGTGTTTACAGTATTTAAAAGTAAAAAACAGTGTGTATAAATGACTAATGAGTGAATTGGCTCAATGTCAAAGTGTCAAACTTAAACTGTTTAATTAACCCAACAATGGAGATTGTTTGATTTAGACTTTCCAAGTGTGTATGAAAGTGCATAAGAATGTGTATGTGCATGATTGTGTGGTATACAATGAAGAAAATTTGGTGTATACTGTAAAAATTATTCTTCCAAAGGATTCGAAACATTATTATAGTATGTTTTACAAGAAAATGTTATTTAGTAGCTATTAACTATTTATCTTCTTAGTGTGCAGACCTATTTTTGCAACTTTTCAATCTAAATTTTCCATTTAATTCCATGTAGTACTAGCTGCTTCTTTGTATTAGGTTGAGATATGTACTAGTAATTGTTTCAAAAGTAAAACCGACACTTGCTGCAAAAAAAAAAATATATATATATATATATATATATATATATATTTTAGTCAGAAAGTAAATTTCATGTTTGCAAAGAAATGCCAAGTAACACAATGAATTAAAAATGAAAGTTTGACGCAGAAAAAAAATAAACTATATTTTAATAAAACATACTTCAATCATCTTTTATTAATTTATTTATTGTTTTCTGTTTAGTAATATTACTAAAAAGTCATTATGCCAGTCTTTAGTGTCACATGTTGATGTTCAAGAATATTATTATTATTATTATTATTATTATCAATATTTAAAACAGTTGAGTACAACTTTTCAGGATTCTTTGATGAAACAGAAAGGTCCAAATGTCTAATTTTATAGAAATTAATACTTGATCAAAAGTGATGATACTTTATAATAATATAGTTACAATAATAATAATAATAATAATAATAATAATAATAATAATATAATGTTACAAAATATTTCTATTCCAGATAAATGCTGTTCTTCTGAACTTTTTTATTGATCAAAGAAACCTGAAAAATTCTACTCAGCTCAACATAATAATAAAAATTATGTTGTTGTTTTTTTATTATTATTATTTTTTATTTATTTATTTTATTATTATTATTATTATTATTATTATTTATTTATTTATTTTTTATTATTATTTTATTTTTTTTAAGCAGCAAATCAAAATATTAGAATGATTTCTGAAGGATCATGTGACTGGAGTAATGATACAAATTCTGCTTTGAAATCACAGGAATAAATTACATTTTTAAATATATTCATATAGAAGACAGTTATTTTAATGTTTTTTGCTGTACTTTGGATCAAACAAATGCAGGCTTAATGTAATAATAGTAATAATAATAATAATAATAATAATAATAATAATAATATACAATTTAAAAAATATAATTTGTATAGTAGTAATAATAACATAATAATAGTTTTAGTTGTATAATGCACATGGTATTGTTTATAATATATAATTTAATTAAAAAGGTAATAACTTAATACAAATAATAATAACTAGTATTTATTATTATTATTATTATTATTATTATATACATTTTAATTAAAATAATATTATGTAGTAGTAGTAGTAGTAATATACATTTCAATAAAAATAACATTATGTAGTAGTAGTAATAATGTTAATAATAATAGTTTTGTTTTGTTGTATAATACATGTATTATTGTTTATAATACCTAATTAATTAAAAACTTGAAAAAATAATAATAACTATTGTTATTATTTTTATTACATAATGTTATTTTTCATAAAATTATATATTATTATTATATATAATGTATAAAACTTTTAAATACTGTAAAACACAATCTGTATTGTAAAAAGCGTGACATAAATAACAGTGACATATAGTGTACTATTTTGTTTAATGAGCAGAAGAGACTTCAAAAAACATTAAAAAAGTCTTACTGTTCAAAAACTTTTGACTGGTAGTGTACATATTATTCATATTTATGCATATACTGCATATAATATATAATAATATAATACTTACTTTTGGACTGTATGTTCGTGAAAATAATATAGGTAACATATACGACAATATTACTCCAGATATAGGGCAATATTTCCACATTTGTAAAAAAGGTTTAAAAAGGAAAAATCACCCTTTTAATTTCAAAATGGCTCATAATAGATTATCTTAATACAAAAATCACTTATATGTCAGTGTGTGTCAGTAACATAATTGGTTAGAATATTGAATCTGAGCAGAACATATTGTGTCACTAGGATATCATATGGTCTTCTTGTCAGATCAATGACTGAACCCAGCTTTACGTATCACAGAGAGACAGAGGGAGGGCTGTGGGGATCCGCTTTGAGCCTTTAACATCAATTACACTCAGTTTGATGAATGGGATGGCATTAGAGAAGAGGAATGCTCAGCTGCTCTTTGAATGTGAGTAAGTATGTGTCGGAGTGAGTGTGTCTTTGTTTTCGTTTGTGAAGTCACTTAGCAGCATCAAGCTTTGTGTTTGTGTGTGTATACTGTACAAGAGGAGTATCTGTGTGTGTCAAAGAGGCTTTGGTCGCCCCCCTAGCAGTTTGGACCAAAATACTCCCACATTGAGCCTGTCAGACACTCATCAATCAGAAGGGTTAGTAAAAGCCATTTAGGCAGTTTAACGAGCCGGCCAATCACACGAGAGTGGGCTCATTAGCATACTCAATTGCCCTCATTTATGCCACAGACTGCTGGAGGTTTGGCCGCATTGTTGTCAGAGTCTGTGAAGTACTTTAACTTTGAAAGACTGGGATGAAATGGTTGTGTGAATGAACAATATTACAATAAACAAAACATCTAAATAAATAAACTTTAATTCTAGCATTACTCCAATCGTTTCCCCTTATCCTTCTGTGTATTTGATCTTGTTGGTCTTATTTACTTAATTTTCTTTCTATAAAAATGTTCAAATTAGATTAATGCAGGTTGATTCACTTTCTCACATACATTTATAGATTTCTCTCTCACATAAACACAGGATCTCCCACCCAGCTGCTCAGACAACCATTATAACCCAGTCTTAAAAAAAGAGCAGGATTCCTTTGTAACAATTTTCATAAAAAAAAAAAACTGACATTATTAAATTTACATTACATTTATTAAAATAGTAATATGGTAGTGGTAATATTATATAGTTATTACGACATTATTACATTATATAATAATATTAATAATAATAATAATTATTATTGTTGTTGTTATTGTGTAATGCTTATCAAATCAGTAGTTATGTATTGTTATTATATTTTACCTTTATAATATATAATTTAATAGATAATAACATAATAATAATAATAGGTACTATTCTTCTTCTTCTTTTTCTTCTTCTTCTTCTTATTATATTATTATTCTTATTATTCTTATTATTATGTGAGACATTGTAGTGTTATAACTATACATTATACAGTTATAACATTACAATAGCATTATTATATTACATAATAGCAATATACAATTTAATAAAAAATAACATTATGTCGTATTAGTAGTAGTAGTAATAATAATGATTATTTTTTGTATAATGTACATATTATTGTTTATAATATATATTTTAATTAAAAACTTAATAACTTAATAATAACTAATATTATTATTACTACACAATGTTATTTTTATTAAATAATATATTATTATTATTATTATTATTATATAATGTAATAATAATAATAATAATAATATACAATTTAAAAATTACATTTATATAGTAGTAATAATAACATAATAATAGTTTTTGTTGTATAATGCACATTATTGTTTATAATATATAATTTAATTAAATAATAATAACTATTTATTATTATTACTATATAGATTTTAATAAAAAATAACATAATGTAGTAGTAATAATATTAATAATAGTTATTTTTTGTTGTATAATACATGTATTATTGTTTATAATATGTAATTAATTAAAAACTATTTTACTAAAAACTATTGTTATCATTTGTATTACATAATGTTATTTTTAATAAAATTACATATTATTATTATATATAATGTAATAATAATAATAATAATAATAGTTATTTTTGTTGTATAATGCACATATTATTGTTTATAATATATAATTAATTAAAAACGTAATAGCATAATAATAATAATAATAATAATAATTAATAATAGTTATTTTGTTATAATGTACAGATTATTGTTCATACTATATTATTTAATAAAAAACAATAACACATAATAAAAATAACTATTATTATTATTATTATTACATAATAATAATGTTATTTTCTACAATTCTCTACAATTATGTTATTATTATAATATAAAGTTTTTATTATTATTATTATTATTAATCAAATGAGTAGTTATATATTGTTAAAGATGTCTTTACATTTTACCTTTATAATAACTTCAATTTAAAACAATAACATTGTTATATATATATTTGCTTTATTTGATTTATATAATATATATAATAATTATTACTGTTATTAAACACTCCCCGCAATCTGAAAATGTGGAACCATTATTAATATGATATAAATCAAATAAAGCAAATAAAAAGTCATTACTTTTTTTTACCAGCACATTAGGGAGCAGTTCTCACTATTAAGTAGTTGCTTATTAGCATGCATATTACTAGCATATTGGCTCTTTATTAGTACTTACTCCCCTTTTTAAAGGAAATGTCTACTTGTACATGGACCTATTGCTTTCCATGTAACTTCTTCTTTAGTATTTCCTCGGACACTTGGTTTAACAGCCTGGTGTAAGTGGATTGTCTCTACACAAACAGAATAAAAACCATTCTTAAACATCTACTGTAATCACTAACAAACAAACAAATCCACCCACTCATCCAGCTCTGTGTATCTCTGCTATATACACCTGCTCCCTGACTATAGCTGAGCCGCTGACTTCTCCTCCTCTACACTTCAAACCGCACGCTTTCCCACCCAAATGAGACAGTGATGAATCCAAGAGGTTTTTGTTGTCTTGTTTTTATGAACTAGGCCTAAATACCCAGTAACTCTATTCTCCCCGTACAGCTTTTCTGCCTGCTTGATCTATTGTCCTTAAAGAGACCAGAGCCACAAAGAGAAGCTACACATTAACACAGGCCCTTGTCCTGGCTATTCAGTGTAGCAGAGCACAGCTGTCTCACAGTACACTCTACGCTTCTGAAGGGTGAGGGGTGACAGGGGGTTCACTTACATTGAGCGGCCCCCTCTGGAGCACTGAGTCAAGAGTGTTTGGGAGAAATTGAGAGGGAAGGCAAAAAAGGCTCACTATTTCCAGTGATGGAGAGGGTGCTTCGTCACACGCGACGGACAGCTGCAGCGGCCCCTTTCTTGGCTGCTTTGCTAACAGTGTGGTTCGATGTGGCCTCGTGTCTTTGTGACGAGCCGGAATATGTGTGGCGCGTTTAAGCAGAGTTCAAAGGTCTTTAGCTTAGTTGGTGTGTGCTTTATGGGGGAAGTTGGGTAATTAAATCCCTTTGGTGTTTTAATAGCATTACCACCCATTGTGGTGATGATTATAATGACTTTGAGCTGGGAATTTCAAATGTGGTTCTTTAAAAATTTTCTATTTACATTTTTTAATTTTCTTGTTGATATTAAGATTGATAGATTTTTAAAGGTGCGATCAGTAAGTTTGTTCAAATGTTTGATTTATTAACTGCTGCTACTGCACAAAACTTTCTTGACCTTTGTCTTTGTTTGGCTCTGTGTCATACTACACATTTTTGGAATAAATCCCAACATTTTTTGTTGTTGGTTCATGCTGGTACGCAGCAGGATGGAGGTCATTGTGTGTTCATGCTTGACACTTGAGGTCCCACTTTTTGTCTTTTGTATGGCTCTGCAAAAACAGCAATAAGTAAGTGTTGCTTTGCATAGAAATCTTAATATTAAAGGCACAGGAGCATAATAAGATAAAATAAATAATAAAATCTTGTAATTAAGTCTTTTTTATTAAACAAACAAACAAACAAATAAATAAAGTATTTGACGAGAGTAGCCAGTCAATTTTTATTTTTTTTAAGACCACAAGAAACAAAAGAAAGAACGAAAGAAAGAAAGATACCAGAGTAACCTGTCATTTTTATTTCTGAATACCACAAGAAACAGAAATGACCAGTCAATTTTCTTGTATTTTTTTGAAGACCATTTGAAGACACAAGAAACATAAATAAAATAAATAAATAAATAAATAAATAAAAGGTGTGACCAGAGTAATGAGTCGATTTTTTAAGACCACAGGAAACATAAATTACCAGAGTAACCAGTCATTTTTTTTAGAAAACCACAAGAAACATAATGAATAAATAAATGAATGAATAATGTCACCAGAATACCAAGTCAATTTTGTTTATTTTTGAAGACCACACAAAACATAAATCAAACAAACAAACAAATAAATAAATAAATAAATAAATAAAGGGCAACCACTCTTTTTTAAGACCACAAGAAACATGATAAATAAATAAATAAAATGAATGAACTAGAGTAACCAGTCATTTTTGAAGACCACTACAAATATAAATAAATAAATAAATAAATAAATAAATAACATAAGTTACCAGAGTAATGAGCATTTTTTTGAACACCACAAGAAACATAAATTACCAGAGTCAGTTTTTTTAGACCACAAAAAACATAAATGAATAAAGTATGTGACAAGAATAAAAAGTCAGTTTTGTTTAGTTTTGAATACCACAAGAAACTTAAATAAATGAATAAATAAATAAATAAATAAATAAATAAGTATGACCAGAGTCATACCAACCAGTCATTATTATTTTTAATTTTTGAAGACCCCAAGATACATAATAAATGAATGAATGAATGAATGAACGAATGAACGAATGAACGAATGAATGAATGAATGAAGTGAGTAACCAGAGTAGTCAGTCTTTTTTTTTTTTTTTTTTTTGAAGACACATAATAAATTATAAAATAAATACAGTAGGTAAGTTATCAGAGTCATCAGTCTATTTTTTTAAAGACAGCAAGAAACATAATAAATCAATAAATCAATAAATCAATAAATAAATAAAGTTAGGAGATTAACAAGTCATTTTTGAAGACCACAAGAAACATAAATAAATAAATAAATAAATAAATGAATGAATGAATAATGTCACCAGAATACCAAGTCAATTTTGTTTATTTTTGAAGACCACACAAAACATAAATCTAACAAACAAACAAACAAACAAATAAATAAATAAATAAATAAAGGGCAACCACTCTTTTTTAAGACCACAAGAAACATGATAAATAAATAAAAAAAATGAATGAACTAGAGTAACCAGTCATTTTTGAAGACCACTACAAATATAAATAAATAAATAAATAAAATAAGTAAGTTACCAGAGTAATGAGCATTTTTTTGAACACCACAAGAAACATAAATTACCAGAGTCAGTTTTTTAAGACCACAAAAAACATAAATGAATAAAGTATGTGACAAGAATAAAAAGTCAGTTTTGTTTATTTTTGAATACCACAAGAAACTTAAATAAATGAATAAATAAATAAATAAATAAATAAGTATGACCAGAGTCATACCAACCAGTCATTATTATTTTAATTTTTTGAAGACCCCAAGACACATAATAAATGAATAAATGAATGAATGAATGAATGAATGAATGAATGAACGAACGAATGAACGAACGAACGAACGAACGAACGAACGAACGAACGAACGAACGAATGAATGAATGAAGTGAGTAACCAGAGTAGTCAGTCTTTTTTTTTTTTTTTTTGAAGACATAATAAATTATAAAATAAATACAGTAGGTAAGTTATCAAAGTAATCAGTCCATTTTTTTGAAGACAGCAAGAAACATAATAAATCAATAAATCAATAAAGTTAGGAGATTAACAAGTCATTTTTGAAGACCACAAGAAACATAAATAAATAAATAAATAAATAAATGAACAAACTATGAATGAATGAATGAATGAATGAACTGAGTAACCAGAGTAGTCAGTCATTTTTTTTTTTTTTCAGTCAGTTTTTTGAAGACAGCAAGAAACATAATAAATAAATAAATACAGTTACCAGAGTAACCTGTCGATTTATATATATATATATATATATATATATTTGAAGAACACGAGAAACATAACAAACAAACAAATAGGGATTTATTAAAATTTTGGGTAGAATGAGTTTATTGCTGTCGAAATCTTATTGTTTGAAGGTTTGATTATATGTTACTTTTTGTTTCAATAAAATATAATTGCTGCTTTATTTGGGCTGAGAGATCTTGGATCTTCAAGGGGTGTAACCTTGGTCTGAATCTTTAAAGATTTGGTTTGACTGCTATTCTAGTCATTTAAATGTAACATAAAAATTCCAGAATTTTATCAGACTTTAGATAATGATTTTATATTTTATGCATTTCCAGCATTACTTACTTAAATACATTAATCATAATGATAATGATGATGTGTGTCATTATTTGATTTTAGCAGACACATCACATTATCTACACATTTGTGTAAATCAGCACTATCTTCAAAAAATTCCCAGTGCAATAAATATGCACATTTGCTTACACAACAATTACATATCCTTTGTAAAACCAAAAGCCCTTAGTTAATTCAGAACAGTCTAATTAATCTTATTTGCAGCATGACAACCCAAGAGAGCCATTTTCCAGCTTCTAATGACTGATGCCTCATCTGCACTGCTTTGACAGTGGTCTGATCTGAGGTCAGTTTTAAAGCTCTCAGTGGCTACGACTATTTTCAAAGAGGAACAGTCTTGATCTGTCCTAAAAAATATTTGTGCCCGTAAAAAAGAAAAGAAAAGAAATAAAGCTACAATATATTTAAAAAACAATAATAATCTGTATGGGTGTAAACCTAATAAAAGTAAATTAGACAGATTACCACTCATGCTGTTGAAATGGAGGGCAGGAGAAGAGAGACAGCATGATTAATCATGGAAGGAAAGACAAATTAATAAATAACCACCAGACTCAGCATTGTAGAGAAGCCATTATCAGGAGTTTAAAATGCTTAATGGACTGTGATTAAGAACTCATTTACCATGACGCCATGGAGATATAGTCCCATTACTGTACATCTATGTGTGTTTTTATGAATGTAGGTTTCCTGTAAGAACAGAAATTCTAGTGGAAAGTTCACTATAGCTGTTATGGGGTTATTCATAGTGAGTTAAAAGGATAGTTTACATAAAAATAACATTCTCTCATCATTTTCTCACTCTTATGTTGTTTAAAACCTAAAGAAGATATTTTTAAACTTGCATTTATTATACCATGACCCTATAGAGTGGAGAGGGGACAAAACAGTTCAAACCATAATCTAAAGAAATTGATACTGGTTTCTATCGACATAAGGGAGAGTAAATGATAGCAGAATTTTTATTTTTGGGTGAACTTTGGGTGATCTGTTTATTGTAAATGGCCATCTAAGGGTTGTCCAGCAGGGGTCAGTGGGAGCTACATTTATCGGAATTTGCTCTATTTTTGCAACCACGATATTGTTGACGTATCACCCTCTACAGCTTAAACATAACAACTGTTTTATGACAAATAGTAAGCCAGAAATCTTTGATAGCGGCTGTTTACAAAAGTGTCAAAAATAAATAGCTAGCATTACACTAAGTATTTATTAGGTATTGTTTGCACCATGTAGAAAAAAATAAATAGCATCTTGTTCGCGCTATATGTAAATAGTGAGACAAAAGTAAACAGAAACAGACACTGGTGTTAACAGAATTGCACTATAATGTAAATATAGGTAAATTAAAGGTAAATAAAGGTAAATATACGAACAGACAATGCCTAGCTGTTCTTTTACATAGCCTCAAATCTGGTAGAAAATTGTATTGTACATCCAACATACACAGAATGAGACCAAGAAATGGTTAAAAAGTGTGTAACTGAACCAAATTAATGTTTGTAAATTTGGAGCAATAGCACAGCCTGCTGACAAACAGAGGCAAATAACAGGCAATGGATCTATCTACACTTAAAGTCAAAAGTTTACACCTTGCAGAATCTGCCAAATTTTAATCATTTTGGCAAAATAAGGGGGATCATACAAAATGCATGTTATTTTTTATTTAGTACTGACCTGAATAGGATATTTCACATTAAACACACATTTACGTTTACATATAGTCCACAAAAGAAAATAGTAGTTGAATTTATAAAAATTACCCTCATACACTTGATTCTTAATACTGTGTTGTTACCTATTTGATCCACAGCTGTTTATTTTGCTTTTGTTTGTTTGTTTAGTGATAGTTGTTCAAGAGTCCCTTGTTTGTCCTGAACAGTTAAACTCACTGATGCTTCAGAAGGAAACACGATGCATTAAGATCCAGGGGGTGATAAAGAATGTGTACATTTTTCTTATTTTGCCTAAATATCTTTTTTTTTTTTCATCTAGCACTGCCCATCAGAAGATATTATATGTTTCCCAGAAGACAAAATAAGTTAAATATACCCTAAAAAAGTTTTCATCCCCTGGTTTTTAATGCAATGTGTTTCCTTCTGAAGCCTCAGTGAGCATTTAAACATTCTGTAATAGCTGCATATGAGTCCCTCAGTTGTCCTCAGTGTAAAAATGTAGTCCTCATGACTTGTGAACCATATTGGTTTAAAGTTCAAACGTCTTAATGATGAATAAAACTCAATTTTGGGGGGGGTTAACTATTCCTTTAAAGGGATAGTTCACCCAATCTGCTTACCCCCATGGCATCCAAGATGTAGGTGACTTTGTTTCTTCAGTAGAACACAAACATATTTTTAACCATTGCAGTCAGTCATATATCAGTCATATAATAACAGTCAGTGGTGTCCACAGCTTTGAGAGTCAAAAAAGCATACACAGACAAAAACAAATTAAACCCTGCGGGTTTTAATATCACTGGTAAAAGTTCTGCCAAACTATATGTTGCTTGGAAAAAAGAAAAAACACATTTTGGAGTATACACATCTACTTTTGAATGGCCATCAATGGTGAAATCTGCTTTTTGCCTTCATAATAGTGTAGCTAGCTATATGGCATCTAGCAGCAGGGGGTAAAGGAGTAACACTAACCAGCAAATTGATGTTACTCCCAAGAAATCGCTGGATACCTCTGTGTGCATACATGAACACTGTACGTGATTCCAAACACTTGATTGGGGAATCTGCAACAGACAGATTGTAAATCTTAAATATCATCCAAATATACCGTATTAGCAATGTGTTCCATGATGCAGTCACTAGCCAACCTGCATGTTTTTTTTTTCACACTTCTGTGAAGGAAGCCCAGCAAGGAAGCAATATTATAAATTGAATTCTAGTTAATTCCTCCACGTGTTCCTACCCGATCCAGTCTAACACTTTCCATAACCGTTTAGATATAGATACTTGGATGAATGAGTGACGAGAGCAGAGTAAAAAAGAGTGAATTAACTTCCTATGTGAGACAATAATTGATTCTTCACCAAAAAATGGTCTGATGCTATGGACTTCACGCTGAAAGTCATATGATCACGAGAACATACTCAGAAAAGGCATAATGTTGATAAGACGGCTGCCAGGTCAGTCAGCAGACATCACTCTCCGATCTAGAATCAGCTTTTCATATATATAATTTCATTCATAAACAAATTTTATATAAATATACTTATATTATTATGTGTGGGTGTGTGTTTGTGTGTTTATTTAAAATGTGGAGTTTTTGTGGCGGGTGTTGGTGCATATATGTGTATATACATATATATGAAAAGCTGATTCTAAAACCTCAACATTTTATATAAATATACTTTTATAAGTACTTATTTAAAATGTTGAGGTTTTGTGTGGTATGTAGTAGCATCTTCTCACACTCATGTGAGAAGAGAAAGGCCAAAATAAAAAGCCAGAGGGAGCTAGTACAGTGCTAAAAGAAACACAAACACAGAACTATTATTTCAACATTTGCCAAAGGTTAGTCACAAGGCTGAACAACTGAAGAATTATTGCAACTGAAGGAAAACAAATATATTTAAAAGATATTTAGGCAGAACACGTGATAGTGTATAGATATTTTACTGAAAGAGTGACATTGCTAATAATTCTTCTTTTAAATTGAGTGTATTTGCTATCCCATAAAGTGATAATTTCCTCCAAATGTAAATTCTGTCATCATTTACTCACCCTCAAGTCGTGTCAAACTGCTTTGGGAAGTTTTTTTTTTAAATTATATTTCGTAAAAAAGATGGACCTTTCCTAAAATATGTTGTCTTATGTTCCACTGAAGAAAGAAAGCCACTGCGGTTTGAAATGACATGAGGGTGAGTAAATTATGACAGAATTAGGCCTGATGCAAAGCTAAGGTCATTGAACCATAACTAATGTTTTAAGGCTTGCAGCCTAGTTTCACGTGAGTGCTTAAATAGCAGTGATAATTTGCACAGTAAGACATATTTACAAATGTAACATTTAGCAATTCAGTTACAGTTGGTGTGTAGATTTCAGAGTTTGATGACCATAAAGAAATGCTGGAGATTCACAGGATCAGGAGGTTCAATTCCATTAGTCTGACAATCATTTGTATGTAGAACACAGAGAAAGTAACAACATAGTGAATCACTGGTTTTCTATTACAGTGCTTTGCAAAAGTATTCATACCCCTTCATTTTTTCATGTTTTATGTTACAGCCTTATGTTAAACTGCTTTAAATATCCACATCAATCGACACTCCATACACCATAATGACAAAGAAAAAAAAAAAGCAGGTTTGTAACAACTTTGTTAGAAATAAAAAAAACTAAAATGATTCCATTACATAAGTTTTCATACCATTTCCTGGGCCACTTAAAATTTAGCTCAGGAGCATTCATATTGCTTATAGATGTTACTACACTTTGAGTGGGGTTAACCTGTGGCAAATTCAACTGAATGGATATTATTTGGAAAGGCACACACATCTTAATAAAAGATCTAACAGCTGAAAATGCATATCAGAACAAAAAACCAATCCCTGAGGTCAAATAAACTGCCTGTAAAGCTCAGAAACAGGATTACATCAAGCCACATATCTGTGAAAGAGTTCAGAAATTCAGCTGCATTGAAGGTTCACAGAAACATGTAGTCCTCATTATTCATAATGGAAGAAGTCTGGAACAGTTAGAACACTTTCTAGAGCTGGCCTTCTAGCCAAACTGAACAATTGAAGGATGAAGGTCCTTGTTTAAACTGGTGCCCAAAAGCTGATGGTCACTCTAATTGAGCTCCATGACTATATATGTAGATGGGATAAACTTACAGAAGGACAAACATCACTGCAACACTCCAATCCAGTCTTGGTCAAACTCAATTCTCTCCTCAGTGAAAAATACATAAAAACCCACTTGGAATTTGCAACGGAGAAATAACTCTCAGACTGTGAGAAACAAGATTCTGTAGTCTGCTGAACCTCAATTCCAAGCATCATTTATGGAGGAAACCAGGCACTGCTCATTACCTGCACAGTAACATCCCAATAGTATGTATGGTGGTAGTAACCTCATTCTGTGGGGCTGTTTTTCAGCAGCAGGGACTGAGGGACTCATTAGAGTAGACAGGAAGATCAACACAGCAACATATAGAGATAGTCTCAATGAAAACCAAGAGCATACAGAGCCTCAGACTAGGCAGAAGGTTCACCTTCGAACAGGACAATGAACCTAAGTGCACAGCAAGAGTGGTTTATAGACAACTCTGTGAATGTCTTTGAGTGGCCCAGCCGGAGCCTGGGCTTGAATCCATTCAAACATTTCTGGAGAAACATGAATCTGTCTGCCAGACACCATCCAAGCTGACAGAGTTTAAGAGGTGAAGAGACTTGAGGCTGTAAAGATGCTTTAACAAAGTACAACGTTAAGGGTGTTAATACTTATGCAATGTACTTATTTCTGTGTTTTATTTTTGATAAATTTGCAAAGTTGTTACAAATCTGTTTTCTGCTTTGTTATTATGGTGTATGTTGTGTAGATGTAAAAAAAAAAATAAATATTTAAAGCAGTTTAACACAAGGTTGCAACATAAAATGTAAAAAAAAAAAAAGTTTAATTAAACAGTACAAACATCAAAACATTAAGGCAGTACAATTACAATGATACACAAAGACAAAGTAAATAAAGAAAAAAAAGAAAAAATATACAAGAATGTGCACTTCTTGTCGAGGTAAAAAAAAAAAAAATCACATCTAAAGGACACACAAAGGAAACAGAGATACAGTTTTATGCAAAGCTTTGGGGTTTAATGCAACTTAAAAGTTGTATAAAGTATAAAGTTGTGTTCACTCGCCTTGTGAAAGTCGAGTTAATTTGAACAAAGAGTTAAATCACGCGGGTTGTTAACATGTGACAATGTCAGTCTCTCATTTTGACCTTTTAAAACGGTGAGAAATTCTTATAGGTGGAGCTGGATTTGACAGCAAGCAGTGGTTGGTTGAACGTCATACACTCTCCCTCCCTCTTGTTAAATGTGCAGAATTCAGTCCTAATTCAGTCAAAAATAGCCTGTACTGGTATGCCGGTGGTATAAAGTTTTAAGGGAAAGAAAAAAGAAAAAAAAACAATAGCCGCTCTCATTCGAATTTTAGACAGAGAGCCGCTTTCTTTTGCGCTTTTAGATGGCGGAGGAGGTTTTGATAGAACCTAATGGGAAAAGTGGAGGGGTAAGTAGGCCTTAATTTATTTTGCATATTAGGATTTATTAATAATAACAAAAATAATATTAATAACATTAATAACCATACGTGTTTAATGAATGGCCAAGAGTTTTGAGAACGAGAAAATATTCAAAACATTATTCATGTCGTGATGCGTCTGTTAAAGTTTGCAATTACAAGAAGAACTTGGCGTTATTAATGAAATCATCTTTTTTATTTTAGTTTTTTCTCAAAATGTCTTTATTTTGTTCTCGTAATTGTCTGCAAATCTGCAGTTTAACTAATATAAACTTCTTCTAAACTTAAAATCTATTTATTTATGTTTATTTATAGCATTTCTCTAACCCAAAACAGATCGATATTGTCTTTGACAGCAGTTTTAAAAGAATATATAAAGACGTATAATGACTCTAATTATAAAGGATTTTCAAATGTGTCATAAGTTAGTAGCTATAAACGGGTTTTTAAATTCTTACGTAAAGCTTAATTTTAATAAGCTTACGTTACATATAGTTTTGTTACTGGTACTAAACCTATGTCTACCCATTCTCAAAATAAAATATCTCTTTTCATTTTCCAAAAATTAAGACAAATTTATTGCTAAAGAATGTCAGTCTGCATGTAGAATGACTCATGAACCTGTGTTTTTTCCCCCACACTTCTGTGAAGGGAAAGCCAGCACTATTAGAATGATTCTTACACTTTGTAAAATAATACAGTTTGTACGATATGCCTTATACAGTTGCCTTATATGTTCAAAGGCAACAGTAAAAGTGTCTTTTATTTATTCTCCTTCTTTGTGCTTCTTCAGGTTCAAGGTAAAGTTTAAATGCAAAGCATTTTTAGCAAGCTGCCGTCTAGCTTCAGACAACTGTCTGGGAGAGACAGCAAATGGCAACAAGATCTTACAAAATCATCTTATAATATAACAACATGAGTAACACATCCAGTCAGGGAGAAACACAAAATTGTATCACTAAATGTACTGTGAATGTACAGTAGCACCAATTGTAACCCTAACATCACAAAGATACATTTACAGGGGGCTTCACACTGGCAGTTTAGTATAAACACAGCATTGTTCAAAAACAAGGATAAATCAAATCAACTTCAGAGATCAATCACAACATTACATCTTTTAATTTTAAGCAAAAAAAAAAGTATCCCAACAAGTATTAAATGACTGTACAGCGACATGTCATTGATTCTGAGCTCTTCGTAGGCCTGTTTTGAAAGGTTTAAACATTATTGCTTAAATTCTCTGTGAATAAAAAAAAAAAAAACTTATTTACTGCATCTTGTGAACATCTTGTGCCTGGTGCAGAGAAAGCTATCATTGTGAGAGCCCTGTGTTTTCTTTCTATTGTCCCACCCATAAAATATTGAGTAAAATGTAAGCTTCAACCCCTTTTATTGTAATTCAGCTGCTTATGAGAAAATGAGCTTTGTGAGAACGCTTTTATGTCAGTCTACAGCTATGATTATTAATTTATTGTACAGCATAAAACAAAGTTAAGATGGTTTGTAAAATATAACAAAGAAATTACTGTTTATGTCTATTTTTTACGCATTATGTATTCACAAGTGACAATCTTATGAATGACACCCTTTATACTTTAAGTTTTCCACTGAGAATTTCTTTAATTTAACTGCTTTTCCACTTTTGGCAGGTGGTGATAGTGATTTTGTACATGTGCAGGGTAATTATTGTAACTCAGTTTGCCTGAGCAGTGAACACTCATGCCAGATCTAGTCATGGTTCACTTGTACGCTAATGCAGTCACATGCTAACTGGATCGGCGCCAGAGTCTAATACTTTAGACTCAGTTTACGGTTTATAAACAATATAACATTTGTGCTGAAAGTGTGATTTTGTACTCCAGAGAGAAAATTACAATGTTGATTGCGGAGTGTACTGGAACAAATATTTCTCTAATCTGCTCATTCTGTCTATACAGTGGCATTGCTAGGGATTCTGGGCTTGTCCTTGGTCTTGCCCACCCCAGGACATCACTGTGGGCCTCTATAAGCCTTTGAGCCCTATGCATACACTATTCCCTCCGGTCACGACATCCCTGTACTCATAGCACACAAAAGCTGCTTATATCCATATAGTTTTTTAAAGCCAAAACAGCTTAGAAACAATGTATGTGTTTATTTTAAGTGTCAAGACATCTTATGAAAAACTCCAAAAACAGGGATTTATGTTATAATAAATGGCTACCCGACTCATGGTTGTCTGTCATTTGTTTCTCCAGCATCTAACCACATCCCTGTTGGCGGTAGCGTTCCTGTCTTCCTTCGGGAGCTCCATGCTGTATGGTTATAACCTGGCTGTTGTTAATTCTCCTGCAGAGGTGAGTGACACCACATAACTCTTTTTATGCAGCTGGATTGAATCACACATACTTCGGCCAACAAGTAACGAGTCTTGACTTGAAATATCAGAGTTTGGTCATGCAAAGAGGATAAGTGCAGCATTTAGCCTGAGCATCTTCATGTTCGTTTAGGAGAAATATATGGCAGTGACAAAAATAGGATCAAAATGGTCATTCAAATGAAAGAGAGAGAGATAAAGCAATATAGAGGGAGAAATTCAACCATCACATGACACTATAAAGTGAGGGGAAATTGAGTTTTTCTCTACAATGATTCATTCATTACATTCATCTATTCCAGTGCCTGTCCTACACTGTAAAATTTTGACGTGTGTTATTTTGATTAGCTGTTTTTTTTTTTTTGATTATATTTTATTTTTTGAGCTGAGTCACTCCAAAAGTTCACCCAAAAAAGGAAAATTTGCTAAACAATTTACTCACCCTCAGGTTATCCAAGATGCAAATGAGTGTGTTCCTTCATGTGAACAGATTTGGAGAAATTTAGCAATACATCACTTTCTCACCAGTGGATCCTCTGCAGTGAATGGGTGCCGTCAGAATGAGAGTCCAAACAGCTGATAAAAACATCACAATAATCCACAAGTAATCCACACAACTTCAGTCCATCATTTAATGTTTTGTGAATCCTTTGTTAAGGTGCTATAATTTTAAAGCTAAGTTTCACAGACAGGGCTTAGCTTAAAGGATTAGTTCACTTTCAGAACAAAAATTTACAGATAATGTAATCATGACATCCAAGATGTTCATGTCTTTCTTTCTTAAGTTGTAAAGAAATGATGTGTTTTGAGAAAAACATTTCAGGATTTCTCTCCATATAATGGATATGCATGATGCCCCCAAGTGTGAACTTCCAAAATGCAGTTCAAAATGCAGCTTCAAAGGGGTCTAAACGATCAATATTTTCGAAACAAATTGACAATTTATATACTTTTTAACCTCAAATGCTCATCTTGTCTCATCTCTGCGATGCACATGCATAAAAACTCCCATCTCGTTTTCTTCCCCAACTTCAAAATCGTCCTACATATGCAGAAGTATCAACCCAGTGTTTACAAAGTGAACATACAAAGAAGATCAAATGCCTTTTACAAAAAAAGGTAAAACAGTGTTGCAAGACGATTTTGAAGTTATTTTCCAAAATAAGAGGAATCATACAAAATTCATGTTATTGTTTTTTAGTACTGACCTGAATAAGATATTTCACATAAAAGGTGTTTACATATAGTCCACAAGAGAAAGTAATGGCCCTGTTCGAAAGTTTACACCCCCTTGATTTGTAATACTGTGTTGCTACCTGAATGATCCACAGCCATGTTTAGTGTTTTGTTTAGTGACAGTTGTTTATGAGTCCCTTGTTTGTCCTGAACAGTTAAACTGCCTGCTGTTCTTCAGACAAATCCTTTAGGTCCCACAAATTCCTTGGTTTTCCAGCATTTTTTTGTATTTAAATCCTTTCCAACAATGACTGTATGATTTTGAGATCCTTCTTTTCACACTGAGGACAACTGAGGGATTCACATTTAACTTTTATAGAAGGTTGAAACACTCACTGATGCTCCAGAAGGAAAAACCATGCATCAAGTTTTTGAATTTGAAGATCAGGGTAAATTTAACTTATTTTGTCTTCTGGAAAACATGTTAGTATCTTCTGTAGCTTCTGAAGGGCAGTAGTAAATGAAAAAAAATATGATGTTTAGGCAAAATAAAAAAAATGTGCATATCTGTTTAAAGGTTTTCACTCCCCAGCTCTTATGCTGCTATCGGAATTATCGTAAATACGAGTTTCCCAATCGGAAATTGGACATGAATGGCCTCTCCGGTCGTATTTACTAGTGGGAAATTCTGAAATAATTTTGAAACCGGAGTTTTCCAAGTTGGGCAGGTCATAAACTTTAAACATTGCGTAGGGGACAACAATTGCTCCTGCCAATGCTATTCTCACAACAACTACATCCCTTTGTGTTGTCGCTAAAGTAATATATTAATAGGCTAGATATGAAAGATCATTTGAAGCATATTGTATGTTTTATAAGCAGTGAAATAAGCATGTGTTTGACCGAAATTCCAGAATTGTCAGCAAACTGCATGTATAGCACGGATGCTACATTTTATTTTTTCATTTTATTAATGCACTTAAATACGACATGCCCGTAATCACGACTGCATAAGTGTGAAATAGGACATTTTCAGTAGCACTTAAAGGCATCATTAATGCAACGTTTTTCCTTCTGGAACATCAGTGAGCATTTGAACCTTCTATAAAAGTAAAAAAAAACCTTCTATAAGGGATCAAATACACAAAAATGCTGGAAAACCAAAGAAATTGTAGGACCTGGAGGAATTTTCTGAAGAACAGCAGGCAGTTTAACTGTTCAGGGCAAACAAGGGACAACTATCACCAAACAAAAAAACACTGTGGATCATTCAGGTAACAAAACAGTATTAAGAATCACGGGGTCATTTTTATAAATTCAACTATTATGTTTGCTTGTGGACTATATGTAAACATCATTTATGTGAAATATCTTATTCAGGTCAGTACTAAATAAACAATGACATGCATTTTGTATGATCCCTCTTATTTTGTTAAAATAATATTATTTAGCAGATTCTCAACTGTATCTTTCTCCTCCTGATTCAATAAAGTCAGCTTTTTTATTGGAGAAAGCAATATTATTAGTGGAGGACTCGTATTTTAACCTGAAGAAACAGTTTAAAGTTAAAAACTTAGTAATGATGGATTTAAATGTTTTTGATTCACAAGATGCTGATAGACTGAAGTCATGTGGATTACTTAGAGATAATTGTGATGTTTTTAATCAGCTGTTTGTACTCTCATTCTGATGGCACCCATTCACTGCAGAGGGTCCACTGATGAGCAAGTCTGTTCTGATTAAGAAACAAACTCATCTACATTTTGGATGACCTGAGGGTGAGTACATTTTCAGCAAATTTTCATTTTAGGGGAACTATTCCTTTAAGTGTGTGTTTTAAATTAGTCTAAATGCTATAGGTAATTGAATCTCAAAATGCTGCCTTTTATTAGAACTGCTTAAGCATGACTGGTAATGCCTAGACAAGGTAGTAGAAATGTATATTACTTAATAGCTACACAAAGAGAAAAAAAATGTGTTCTTCTCACAGTACATAAAGGACTTTTATAACCAAACCATTGTGAGGCGGAATGGGTCAGGAGTGGATGAAGAGACTCTCATACTTATTTATTCAGTCACTGTCTCTATATTTGCCATTGGAGGCCTGGTGGGCTCTCTGACAGTTGGAATGCAGGTTACTAGATTTGGGAGGTACAGTATGCTGCTTACATATGTTTTTGTAAACATCTTCTATTAGACATAATACCAATAGTTCTGAAATGTTGTGTTATTGTAACAGCTAGTCAATGTTCAATAGCTGCTTGAATGATTTGTGCATCTTTTTAATTTGTAGGAGAGGGACACTGGTACACAGCACAGTTCTGGTGTTTATTGCCGGAGGGCTGATGGGCTTCAGCCGATTGTGTGAATCTCCAGAGATGATCATCATTGGGCGCTTCATTATGGGGATACATTCAGGTAATTAGTTTTCATTTAATATGGAAGGCCTTAAATGCCAAAAATTTAAATTCTGTCTTCCTCACCATTCATTGTCATTTCTATAACTATATGATTTTCTTTTTTTCTGTTGGACATGAAAGAAGACTTTTTGATGGTTGCCTCATTTTTTCTTTTTATCTTGAACAGCAGAATAGATTTAACCATTTTAGTCCTTCTTTTCCTAAATATGCACATGTAACTGTCTATCCATTTGGATTTGAGTTTTCTCCTTTGGATTTCTAGTGGCATCACTAATATGTTATGTATTGAGCAACTGTACTAATATGTGGTCCTCTGTTGTGTTCCTTAAGGGATTTCTCTCAGCGTAGTGCCCATGTACCTGGGAGAAATTGCTCCGAAGAACCTTAGGGGCTTTCTAGGACTCGTGCCCAGCATCTTTATCTGTATAGGAGTGTTTATTGCTCAGATTCTGGGGCTCCATGAGATTTTGGGCAAGGTGGTTTCCTTCTGTTTTATTTTATATTCGTAACTTTCTGTGCCAACATGTTTCAAACAGATCTGTTACTGCTTAGTCTTGTTAAGTCTTCTTATCATTACTATTTGTTTGTTCCGCACAGGAAGAGCACTGGCCTCTGTTCCTCTCTCTAGTTGTGGTGCCTACATTCATACAGCTCATGTTATTGCCATGGTTCCCAGAGAGTCCAAGATATCTGTTGATGGAAAAGCGGAACATTCATGCCACTATCACAGGTAAAGACTTTTCTTACATAAAAGAACAGTTCACCTAAAAAATTAGACATTTTTACCATCATAAAAATTTCATAAATTCAGAAGACTTATATACCGCTCATATAAGTTGCATGGACTACTGTATTGACTTCATTTACAGTTGAAGTCAAAAGTTTACATACACCTTGCAGAATCTGCAAAATGTTAATTATTTAACCAAAATATAGATATCATATAAAATGCATGTTATTTTTTATTTAGTACTGACATGAATAAGATATTTCACATAAAAGACGTTTACATATAGTCCACAAGAGAAAATAGTAATTGAATTTATAAAAATGATCCCGTTCAAATTTTTACATACACTTGATTCTTAATACTGTCTTGTTACCTGAATGTTTGTTTGTTTTTTTGTTTCGTGATATTTGTTCATGAGTCCCTTGTTTGTCCTGAAAAGTTTAACTGCCCAGTGTTCTTCAGAAAAATCCTTCAGGCCCCACAATTTTTTTGTTTTTTCAGCATGTATTTGAACTCTTTCCAACAATGACTGTATGATTTGATATCCATCTTTTCAAACTGAAGGACTCATATGCAACTATTACAGAAGGTTCAAACGATCACTGATGCTTCAAAAGGAAAAACAATGCATTAAGAGCCAGGGGCCGGATTCACGAAACATTCTTGAGAAGAAATTTCTTCTTAACTGACATTTTCTTCTTATTTTCCAAGTTAAGTAAAAAGTTAAGAATATTTTGTATTCCCAAAAATTCTTAAGAATATTCGTATCTTTTTACCTAAAATTGTTCTTAAGACAAAATTTAAGAAGAATTCAAATTCTTGAAAAAAGTCTTCTTAAAAACCATTATAAATAACTTCTTAAAGTTAGGATAGCCCCAGACCTGTCTTAAATCCCAAAAAGTATGAATTATTTAATGGATTTATTGGTTTATATTTAAGCATTACAACACTGCTAGCTACATATAATACATATTAGGACTGTTAATAGGGATGTGCACGAGGTCTCCGAAGAGACAGCGATGACTGATAATGTAAACAATGAAATGCTGACATCAAAACTCAGTAACAACTCTACAAAGAGGAGTCAGATTTTTGGTTGAACATTTGTTATTTTATTTAGCCTATATATGCGACATAATAGTGTTCATTCGGATGAGGGCGCAAAAACACAAAACGAAAATCAATAAAACAGATCGCCGAAGCTTAAGACAGGCTCTTTAAAGGTAACTGTTCGAAAACACGGCGCATTAAAAACGTGAAGCCGAGCGCCAATCAAGGTCATGACGAAAACAGGCTTGTGCGTGTTTATTATGATTATTAGGATAATTAGCAGCAAAAAGACAATCCGTGGTGTATGAGTTTATCGATGCGTCTTCAGTCATGTATTCACACAAATAAAGATGTGTCATTTTCTTCTTAAGAAAAAATGAAGATGTTCTTAAGAACATATTTGAGAACTTCTTAAAAAAATTTCAAGAATTGCACATAAAAACATTCTTACGAACTTCTTAGAAATGATCTTAAGAAATTTCTTAATTTATTTCTTAAGAAGATGTTCGTGAATCCGGCCCCAGGGGTGTAAACTTTTGAACGAAATGAGGATGTGTACATTTTTCTTATTTTGCCTAAATCTCTTTTTTTAGTACTGCCCTTCAGAAGCTATAGAAGATACTAACATGTTTCCTAAAAGACAAAATCAGTTAAATTTGCCTTCAAATTCAAAGCATTTGAACCTTCTCTAATAGTTGCAAAATAGAGTCCCTCACTTGTCCTCAAAAGAACAGATGGATCTCAAAATGATACAGTCATTGTTGGAAATGATTCAAATACACAAAAATGTTGAAAAACCAAAGAATTTGTGGGACCTTAAGGATTTTTCTGAAGAACAGCTGGTAGTTTAACTTTTCGGGACAAACAAGGAAGGGACTTATGAACAACTATCACTAACTAAAAAAAAACACAGCTGTGGATCATTCAGGAAACAACACAGTATTAACAAAAAACTTTTTTATAAATCCAGCTATTATTTTCTCTTGTGGACTATATGTAAACATATTTTATGTGAAATATCTTATTCAGGTCAGTACTAAATAAAAAATAACATGCATTTTGTGCAAGGTGTATGTAAACTTTTGACTGCATTCTCCGGTGTGTAAAGAAAAAACAAATCTGTTTCTGTTTTACAACTTACAATCTTCCATGAAAAAAAAATATAAAAATCTAGAAATTCTTCTGAATGTTCACTGCATTATGGCTGATTGAATTGTGTTGGAGGGATTAGTGACCAGACCAGCAGAATCTCATAAGATGTTATTGTACATACTGTGATCTCAAAGCTTCAGGAGCCGACACTACAAAGGCCCATCGGTCACACAGCAGCTACCAGGCAGGAGAACTCACTGACTATAGCAAAAAATGTGAGACAGGATTAGAGGAGAGCAGCAGAAATATTAAGCCATTCCTATACAGAATCATTTTTGTATGATTTAAATGTAAGTATGTGTACTTCATAAAGGATGACTAAATGGATTAGATAATGAATGAGACATTTACATATCTTAGCTAACAAGATTCTTCCATGACTTATTGTGCTTAAATTGTCAAATACACGTTTATGTTAAAAACACACGAGTTACAAAAACAGTCAGTTATGTTTATGAAGATAAACAGCTGGGAAAGAACTTGCATGTTTATATTAGATCTGTGTGGAAGCAGCATAATATACAGTAAAAAAAATCCACTGCTCTCATGTCTCCTCTGAGGCTGGGACTCTAAATAGTGCTCATCTGTGTAGCCAAAGACATAACAGTTGCTTTGCTCAAACTTTTATCATGGTGTTAGAACTGGTACACCATTGAACAGAATAGCGGTTCTGTGGGTGAAAACGTGCAGATTAAGGTTGGTAATATTATAATAAGAGCGAAATCTTAGCAGCTCGTTTTTTCACAAGCTTACAGAGAAAGGCTTACTAAAACAAAGTTTTTTGGGTTGGTAGTTGCACTGGGGACCCGATTATAGCACTTAAACATGGAAAAAGTCAGATTTTCATGTTGTGTCACCTTTAAAGTTAACTAATGACCATGTAACAAGAGGGCTGGACCAAGACTAGAGACTAAAGCACACGGCAAAACACACATGACAGAAGCCATGTGCTCCCACAAACAAGATAAGACAGAAAAGCACATGACACAGGAACCAACAAACACCATGCATTTACACAAAACACAATGACAAGACAGAAGAACACAAGGCAAACAAACCATCATCTGCCATGCACTCAAAGAGAAAAAACAACATGCTAAATAGAAATGCGTAGAGCATGTGTCACAATCCCCAACACTGAAACCGAACCAACACTAGACCAAAGTGTTTTCAGACACCTTGACTTTAAAATAATACACTTAAAGGCATAGTTCATCCAAAAATACTGTCATTAAGACTTAGACTTAGACTTTCGTTCATTTTTAGAATAAAAGTTAAGATATTTTTGATGAAATCCGAAAATCTTTCTCACCCTGCATAGACATCAATGCGATGTGATCTGATGGGTCTTATAAAATGACGCTGAGACTTTGATTCTTCTTTGCAGCACTGAAGTGGTACCGTGCCAAGTGTAATATTCAGGCTGAGGTGGAGGAGATGCAGGAAGAGCAGCGCTCATTGTCCTCAGTAGAGACAGTCTCAGTATTGCAGCTCTTCAGAGATCCGTCTGTTCGCTGGCAGCTTGTTACAGTCCTTGTGGTCAATGCTGGAATGCAGCTGTCAGGAATCGATGCGGTGTGTGTGTTTTTAACAGGGAAAACTGGTGATGATGATGAACATAAAAATGGCTATAACATTATCTGAGATAATAAAATGGTTTCAATTTCTAGATCTGGTTCTACACCAATGCCATCTTTGAGAATGCAGGGATTGCTGCTCATCAGATTCAGTACACAACTGTGGGCACTGGAGCCATAGAAGTCATCGCTGGACTCATAGGGGTGAGAACAGTGTACCAAAGGCACACTGTAAATTTTGAGAAACCATGTTTCATTGTTCCTCCAGTTGTGATTATTATGTACAAACATTTAGGTTACTTTTGTGCAGTAGTAAAAGCTCAGTATAAACACACAATAAGCTTCTATGGCGAGTAAAAAACACTCTAGAATGGCAAATATAATTGGCTCCTAAGTAACACTGTGAGTAATTCATAATCTCATAATCCTCTGGATGTTGTCCAGTGCTTTACTATTGAGCGTGTGGGTAGAAGGCCTCTGATGATTGGTGGCTTCAGCTTTATGGGCGTCTGCTGTGCTGGAATCACTTTCTCCCTACTATTACAGGTAATTATGAATATTTACTTACATTTCATTTATAGTTACATTTAGTCATTTAGCAGATGTTTTTTATCCAAAGTGACTTACAAATGAGGACAAAAAAATCTAAACCAAGAAAAGAGCAATAATATGGAAGTGCTGTGACAAGTCTTGGTTGATCTAATGGAGTAAATGCAGCAAAGTTTTTTTTAAAATAATAATAAATAAAAAGAAAATGTAGATAGAATAGAGAGTGCTAGTGTTACAGGGACACGTGTAGATGAAAGAGATGTTTTTAGCCATTTCTTGAGGATGGCTAAAGACTCAGCTGAGTTGGGCAGGTCATTCTACCAGGAGTAAACAGACACAAACCAGTGTGTTCACAATTAAGATAATACATTAAAATAATATGGTAAGACACAGCAGTGTGCAATATCGAGCAGCAAAATTAGCTGTTTTTTACAGCTAAAAATAACTGGAAGCAAATGACACCAGAGGCCAGACCCATTTAATTTACAAATGGCTGCGTCTGCTCTTTAGGGAAAAATAAGGTGAATAAAGCTTGTTCTTGTCCTAATGACTTCAAGAAGATCATTGACTATGGAGTGAATTTTGTGCCTGCATTTCCAATCAAGCATTTTCAAAATCCAGCATTTTGCAAACAAACACAATCTGCTTTGCAAATTAAAAACTCGACTTTCAAACAAACGCAAAGTGATTTGCAAATACAAAACTCTATTTGAGAGAAAATACAGAGGTATGGAGAAATACATGTATTGTGTTGTAACTGTGAGATTCAGTTGCTTTTTATGTAGAAACTTCGCTTGATTATCTCAGAAATGTGTACAGACAGATTTTCACACAAATTCAATTGAGCAACTTCCAAAAACAGCAGATGGCGCCGTCTGTCAATTTACGCTAGTCTCCTGAGACCCGAAACACTCACTCACTCACTTTTCAGGGAATACCAACATGAGTGGGGAGCAGGTGAGTTTCTGTCTTACTATATCTATAATTAACCATTAAGATGTTTTCACAAAGCTATACTACAATGTCAGTGAAATTCACAATAAGTGCTGTAAAGTTGTTAACATGATTGATTAATTCAAATGACATGTCTAAACATTTAACTAGGTAGTCTTTCCCTATACAAACTGGTCCATTCTCCATACCTCTTATCCTCTTTTGGATCAAGGATATAGAATATGTTGATACAGTTGTTCAATATTGTGTACTAAAAATGAACGTTTAGACAAGTTAATTTAGTATCAGATATGATAATATCACCCGAAGGGTAATTAATTGTTAATAAAGAATTTGAAACAAATAACATTATTAAGTTTAATATCTAAAACTTTTTAATTGTTGTAACGCTGCAATCATTTGCGTCTAAAATAATTATGTATTTTTAGCTAAGCAAAATGATAAATATTCTGTTTTTTTTTCACTTTTTCTTGATGACCACGAAATGAACTAAAAATACAGATATGAGTATGGCATCGTTAGAAACTGCAAAAGGTCTACTTTTATTTCTATATGCAGTGTGCTTTTGTAAAATAAAGAAAACAAACAGGATGTGCTCTCTGCTGTCTCAGTGTCTGGGAAAATGAATAAAACAACCTGAATCTCAGTGAATATGGGCCTCACATTCATGATACATATATGTATACTTGAGCTTGAAATGTCTACTTTTAAATAAACCAATTCAAATTGAAAACAAATGTTCTCTTTTGATTATAGTAGCCTATTTTTTTTATTATTTTTTTTTGGATAAGTTGCTCAGTTGCATTTGTGAGAAAATCTGCCTGCACAAATTTGTGAGAAAATCAAGCCAAGTTTCCTCATATAAAGGCAACTGAGTCTCACAGTTGTAACACACAATAAATATATTTGTCCATGCCTCTGCATTTTTTCTCAAATAGAGTTTAATTTTATTCTCAATTTAGAGTATTTGCAAATCACTTTGCGTTTGTTTGAAAATAGAGGTTTTTTTTGTTTGTTTGTTTTTTTTTGCAAAGCAGATTGTGTTTGTTTGCAAAACGTTGGATTTGTTTGATGAATACTGGCACAAAATTCACTTCATAACTGACTTTTAAGTAATAATTGGTTGTTACTATAATTAATTATATCAAGGTACTTTTATAAAGTCTGTATTTTCATTATTTCCATAGTTTTGAGCGAGACTAAAATTATGTACTAGAATTCAAAAAGGGAGCAAGAAGGAAGTATCTTATACCCATCCAGTCTGCATTTATTAGACCAGAAACACAGTAAAAACAGTAATATTATGAAATGTTATTAAAATTCAAAATAATTGTTTTCTATTTTAAAATGTCATTTGTTCCTGTGATGGCAATATTTTTGCTATTTAAAATAACTGTGTTCTATTTTAAATGTAGCATTAATTTTAAATTTTAGCATTTTTAGTCACATGATCCTTCGGAAGTCATTCTAATATTCTGATTTGCTGCTCAAAAAAACAGTTATAATTATGTTGAAAACAGATGAGTAGAATTTTTTCAGGTTCCTTAGATGAATAGGAAGTTCAGAAGAACAGTATTTATCTGAAATAGAAATCAGAAATAAATAGAATAGAATAGAATAGAAATGTTTATCAGCACCTTTGATCAGTTTAAAGCACATAGTAATAAATAAAAAATATCAGTTTAAAGCAAAAAATAGAATTAAAAAATAAAATTTATACTGACTTCAATCTTTTGAATGGTAAAGTGTATAATGTTACAGAACTTTTTATTTCAGATCAATTCTGTTTCAGATCTTTCGGTTCATCATAGAATCCTGAAAAATTACTCAACTCTTTTAAATATTGATAATAATAAAAAATGTTTCTTGAGCAGCAAATCAGCATATTAGAATATATTTCTGAAGGATCATGTGACACTGAAGACTGGAGTAATGATGCTGAAAATTTAGCTTTAATTACATGAATACATTACATTATAAAATATGTTCACAAAGCAGTTATTTTAAATAGCAAAAAAAAAAAAAAAAAAAAAAAAAACAATTTCTTAAAAAATGTCTGTTCAAATTGCTGTTCAAAAACTTTTGACTGGTATTGTATATAATATATATATATATATATATATATATATATATATATATTTATTGATTTCTGGTTCTTTTGTCTGTGTTAGGCTCATGTACCCTTTATGCGCTATGTTAGTGTGGCTTGTGTGGTTGGAATCATCGCTGGATTCTGCATAGGACCTGGTGAGGATCTCACTGAACAGAAATTTATCTGCCATATTGATGTCTTCATGTACATCTGACTCTTAAAGACTGCCCTTTATATTTGTAATGGGCTAAATACTTTATATTAATGGAATGATATTAGCAGAATTACTGATATTAAATTAAAGCCAAGGTTTGCTACCATAAAGCATTTTATTTGAAAGACTAGTGCCACCTGCTGGTGAAAGAGTATTTGTTTTTTTGGAAAAGAAACAAAATGCATTGAATCATGTGCTACAGTGTGTTTATGTTAAATAACTTTTCATGTAGCTGTGTTGCTTTTTTTAATTAATTAAAATGTATGGTTAGCAAACACAACTTGTGTTTTAATAATACATTAGTAAATGCTGAAATTAACATTAAATAAGAATAATAAATGCTGTAAAAGTATTGTCCATTCTTAGTTCATGTTAACCGATGTGTAACTTTATTGTAAAGTGTTACCAAATATATCATATTAATATGACTTTAATGCAGTTATATGTTTGCTTCTGCACAGCTGGTGTCCCGTTCCTCATGACAGGAGAGCTCTTTAAACAATCCTATCGACCTTCTGCCTACATTGTAGGAGGATTTCTCAACTGGATATCAAACTTCACAGTGGGATTTGTCTTTCCATTTCTTCAGGTAAGCCTGTTTTTGTCAATCCATGTTGATAATTTAAGTAAATATAAAAGATATGTACATACAGTACATATACAATTTATTGTTGGCATATATTGTTGCTGTAACATAAGTATCTTATGTTAAACTGCTTTAAATAACTCTATACACCGTAATGGCAAAAAAAAAAAAATTATATATATATATATAATATTATATTACATAGTATAATATAATATAAAACAATTTATTAAAATCCAAAAATGTAAAAGATTTCATTGCATAAGTATTCATACCCTTATCTATATTATCTATATTTTTTTCCCACATTAATGTACACTCTATACACCGTAATGGCTATATATATATATATATAAAACTATTTATTATATATTTATTAAAAACAAAAAACTTTTTTCATTGCATAAGTATTCATACCCTTATCTGGGACAGTTGAAATTTAGCTCAGGAGTATTTATATTGCTTGTACATGTTACTACAATGGCTATGAGTTGGAAAGACACACCTTAATAAAAGGTCTAACAGCTGAAAATACATATCAGAGCAAAAACCAAGCCCTGAGGTAAAAAGAAAATGTTCCAGGTTATGCATGTAACCCTGGTTCCCTGAGGGAACAAGATGCTGCATCTGAAACGTTATGGGGAACGCCTGCAGCAAATCCACGCTCTGAATCACATCAGTCCAATAGAAGGGCAAGACGTCACGGGCGGGTGGCATAAGCGACCAGGAAGCATAAAACCACGTGCAGTAGAACCGGCGTCAGCTTCGGGAAATGAAACAAGTGCTAGTTAAGGGTATAAATACATATGCACTGTACTTATTTTTTATTTATTTTTTTATACATTCATGAAGTTGTGACAATTCTGTTTTTGCTTTGTCATTATAGTGCATGGAGTGTAGATTGATGTGGAAAAAAGTAATTTAAAACACCTTAACTAAGGCAGCAACATAACAAAACGTGAAAAAAATGAAGGGGTGTGAATATTTTCGCAAGGCACTGTAAAAACTGTATACATATGTCACATTATATTTATGTCAATTATATTTTCAGCATACTTACTGTTTATTTACATGTTAAACTGGATTTTTAATCACAGATATTCATTGTATTTTCAGATGTCAGCTGGTGCGTTCTGTTATCTGGTATTCTGTGGTGTGTGTGTGGGGGTGGCAGCCTACGTTTTCTTCATCATCCCTGAAACAAAGAACAAAACCTTTGTGGAGATCAGTCAGATGTTCGCCTTAAGAAATGCATGTGAAATTGAAAACCAGCCACTGGGGACCACGGATCAACTCAGGCTCAAAAAAATGAATGGGTATGGTGCACTGGTGTCTGAAGATGTGGACAAAATGGACAGGACAGAGAAATAGTGATGAAGAAAGAGGGCAGTACACTGTTCCTATGCTGTAATGTCTGGTGCTACAAAACACTGTTCTGTGTGCTGCAAAAATGTGATGTTTTCATGAATTATCCTGTGTCATTAGACCGCTACAAAAGCACCATTAAAGTAGCCAATATGACAAGTCCTATGGAGCTTTTATGGTGCTTTTGTTTGCTTCCGAAGTCTTCTGAAGCCATGCAATAGTTTGTGTAATGAACAGACTAAAACTGAAGCACCAAAATCTCATGTTATTGCTTGACTAGTAACCAAACGTAAAGTTCTGTACATTAGATGTCATATTTTGAGAGTTTCAGAACTCTCCTGTTTATTTTAGGATGTCATTAATTCCATTCTTCTCAAGAAAGGTTGCAGCACATTTACATTTGAACTGTCTAAGAGCTTCAATTTTGGTTTGTTCCTCGTGCAAAGCTATCATATGCCTTTAGAAGGCTTAGAATATAGAGCACAGGACTACAGTACAGTTCAAAAATTTGGGGTTGGTAAGATTTTTTAATGTTTTTCTTCTGCTTACCAAGGCTGCATTTATTTGACCAAAAATACAAGCATTAATATTGTGAAATATTATTACAATTTGAAACAAATGCTTTTCATTTTAACATATTTTAAAATGTAATTTATTCTCTGTGATGAAAAGCAGATTTTTCAGCATCATTACTCCAGTCTTCGGTGTCACATGATCCTTCAGAAATCATTCTAATATGCTGATTTGCTGCTCAAGAAACATTTATTATTACTATCATCAATGGTGATTGATGATTCTTTAATGAATAGAATGTTCAAAAGAACAACATTTATTTGAAATAGATTTTTTGCAATGCAATAATTGTCTTTACTGATACTTTTGATCAATTTAATGCATCCTTGCTGAATAAAGCAGTCATTTCTAAAAAAAAAAAAATCTAAATATTTTAACAGTAGTGTAATTTTGTAGTAAAGAAAATAATTATTTGTAATGGTGCAGTCTTTTTTATCATAAACTCAGGTTGCATTGCAGGTAAACTGTTCCTGTTCTGTAAATCACTTTAAATAAGAATGCATAGGTTAATTGACAAATAACCAAAGAACCATTTAAGTGCAACAGATATGTTTATACTCATAGAAAAAAAGGATTTCTATTCTTCCTACCTGTTGAAATCTGTGACTTGACAGGTTTAACATGGCTAAAAGTATTATTATTATTGTTGTTGTTGTTGTTGTTGTTGTTGAAGTTTAGTAAACGGTTCCTTCAGCATTTTTCTTAAGCCATATTGTATTACACTCTCCTCTCCCTTATTTATATAAGGGAGTATGTTCCTGGCTACATTAGTAGTAGTATTAGTAGTAGTAAATTAACTTTAAATTATTAAATAAATATGTTAACAAAATAATTAACTAAACTATGATGAAACAAATCAAATATATAAAAAGCAATGTGCTGTAAATGTGAAATGTGTTGTGAGCAACATGTCTGTAACAAGACATGTTATTTTTCAAGTATTAATACAACAACTGTTTGTCATGTCATGTGACTTGCTTTATTGATATGTAGTATGTGCTTTTGTAAAAGACCACAGTCTGACATGAACAGGAAAAAAACAGCAGAGGGCGTACCAGGACATAAATATGGCCACAATTTTCTAAAACATTTTCTGCATGATAGGACAGGGGTCTTCAATGCGATGATCTCCATATAAAAGTACCCCTATCCTTAAAAATAAAGGCAGCTGTCCTTTTTATTTTTATATTGTGACCCTGGACCACAAAACCAGTCTTAAGTAGCACTTAAAAAATACATTGTATGGGGCAAAAATATTTTTCTTTTATGGCAAAAATCATTAGGAGTTCCAAAAAATATTTTGTAAATTTCCTACCCTAAATATATCAAAACTTTGTTTTTGATTGCTGATATGCATTGCTAAGAACTTCATTTGGACAAATTTTCTCAATATTTTTTTTTTTTTTTTGGTACCCTCAGAATCTAGATGTTTTTATTTGTCTCTCAGCCAAATACTGTCCTAACAAACCATACATTAAAGTTTATTTATTCACCTTTCAGGTGATGTATACATCTCCATTTTAAAACAATTTGATCTTTATGACTGGTTTTGTGGCCCAGGGTCACAATTTATACTGTCTGAGAAAAGGTGTCATGCTGTAAAAACAGTACTACATGTTGTCTGTAAAATAAAATAATACGCTTTTATATTGTTTACATTTATTTTGGACTAAAGCCAAATGAAATTATAAAAATACAGTATCTCAAAAAAGTGAGTGCATTTCAGCAACCATTTCAGTATATCTTCTCAAGGGACAATACTATAGAAATGAAAGGGTATATATTAGAGTAGTCAATGTGCAGCTTGTATAGAAGTATAGATTTACTGCCCCTTAAAATTACTGAACATACAGCCATTATTGTCAGAATAGCTGGCACCCTAAGAGAACTTGTCCAAAGTGTTAATATTTTCGTGTTAACACCATTGTTATCTGGCACTGCCTTAATCATCCTGGGCATGGAATTGACCAGAGCTGCACAGGTCTGGTCACATGATGGCACAGCGCTGCTGGATGTTAGACAGATGGTGCTTCTCCAGCTTCTGCTTGAGGATGCCCCACAGATGCTTAATAGGGTTGAGGTCTGGAGACATACTTGGCCACCCCATAACCTTCACTTTCACTGGTAATGTGTGTGGGGTTGTAGAACTGCCGTTCTTCCTTGTTTCTAGAGGAAAGGAATCATGTTCTGCTTCAGAATGTACAGTAATGGAATCCATGTTTGCCTCAATGAACTGCAGCTCCACAGTACCAGCAGCACTCATGCAGCCCCAGGCTATGATGCCATACTTTACTGTAGGCCAGACACAATTTTCTTGGTACTCCTCACCAGGGCTTTGCCACACATGTGAGCCAAACAAGTTTATCTTAGTCTCATCAGACCATAGGACATGTTTCTAGTAAATGATGCTTTTGGACAGGTTGTCTTCAGGAAACTGTTTGCCAGCTTCAGAAGAGGCTTCGTTATGGGATGACGCCCATGCAAACCGACTTGTTGCAGTGTGTGGCGTATGGTCTGAGCACTGACAAGCTGACCTTCTACTTCTTCAACCTTTAAAGTAATGTTGGCAGCAATCATGCATCTGTTTTTTGAAGCCAGGTTCTGCACCTGATGCACAAAACGAGTACTCAACTTCATTGATCGACCCTTGCAAGGCCTGTTCTGAATGGAACCCATCTTGGAAAACCTTTGTATGACCCTGACCACAACTTTGTGGAGAGCAACAATTCTAATTCTCAAATCCTCAGAGAGTTCTTTGCCATGAGGTGCCATGTTGAACATCTAGTGGTCAGCATGAGAGAATTGTACTTAAAGCACCAAATTTTAACTGCTCTAATATAAGATACAAAACTTTGTATTTTTTTGCATAAAAAAATATAAACATGATGAATAGGACATGTGGCTTTGCATGGTTAAACAACATACTGCTGTTATCACTTAGGGTGTACTCACTTTTGTTGACAGCTATTTTGACAATAATGGCTGTATGTTGAGTTATTTTCAGAGGACAGTAAATCTATACTGACTATTCTACAATATATCCAAGTTTCATTTCTATAGTATTGTCCCTTGAGAAGATATACCAAAATAGTTGCTCAAATGTGAGGGGTGTACTCACTTCTGTGAGTGTGTGTGTATATATATATATATATATATATATATACATATATATAATTGGAAAATATTATGTGTAATATTACAACCTAGGAAGGAATTTAGCACAATGTACCTTTATAATATTAAGGAATTTCCTGTTTTGTATTACACATTTCATTATTAAAGAAATATCCATAACCTTAACAAAAATTATACTGTTAATTTCTGTCAGGACATTGTCCATTTTTCTGTATGTGTTTGTGTGTGTGTGTGTGTGTGTGTGTGTGTGTGTTTATATATATGGAGTGTAGATGTTTAAACCTGAATCCAAATGTAGATATTCACGGTAAATATTTCCCTTACATTTTCCATGGACCACTCAGCATCAGCATTTAAAAAACCTTAATCTTCAATTTGTTTTTACATTATTAAAAAAAAAAAAAAAAACTTATCTAAGGAATAGCACTGTCATTTTTAAATTTTGTTTAAGAACTGACTCAGTCTTTACAAAACAAGCTTCATCATCACATCTTCCAACACCTTAGATGACAAGACTGGTAGAGCTGTCACCTGATCACCTTGTACCACTGACATCACCCTGAGATTGGGGTGGAGTATCCAATCACATGGCCTGCTGGGCTCTGAGTGACAGAGCGGCAGATACAGAGAGTGTTTGATCGATTGACACTCCTCTCAGTTCCACCCGAGACATGCAAGCACACACTGTCACTGACAGATTGTGTCGAGTGTCCACTGAGCCCTTATCACTTACATCAATCCATCCGCCCCTTCGGTCCTACTAAACACACGCACACCATCTCCCCAAATCCCTCATCCATCGACTGTCGAGAGTACCAGCACATACCAGTCAGGTGCTTTCAACACTCAAAAAACTTGCCACGGAATTCCAGCTCTGTCTTATCTCTCCTGTATGGCACAGCATGTTTTTCATACCTGTCTAAGCTTCCTGTGACTCCAGACATTTCATCCACAGGAAACCCTGGAGAGCCAAGTCTTATTTTTCATACAGTTAGGTATTTTTGCTGGAAAAAAAATACATAAAAATCTGATTACTGCACACGGAATGTGTTCTGTTATTTAAGGATTATGCTGTTTCTCTGATAAAGTCAAATTATTATTATTATGTAATTATTATCACTGTTATTACTCACTGTATTTGTGAGCCATATAACAGTGTGTGTGTATGTGTGTAAATGCAAGCATTCTTTGGTGATTAACACATCGACAGCCCCAAACTGTGCTGCAGAGCGACTGTGTATGTGTACAGATAATGGAGATGATCGGCGCCTAAAGAGGGACAGAAATGCCCCTGGAATGTGCCAATCTCATATTCCCTCAGAATGTTCCTGAAAGCATTCCAGAATACTGTGACCCGACTCAGCACATATAAAAAACACCTCATTGTATATTTACAGGTGAATGGTTTAATAAACTGTGGTGGCTATAGGGTTATGTGACATTCAGAAATGAATTGAGAATTACTTTAAAATTCTAATGCAATTCTTGAATTTAAAATGAATGTGAATTTAGTTAGTAAGCACACTGAACTGCAATTTGAAACTGATTGGAAGGAAACAGATTAATAATTAAAATAAACTGAAATTCAATTATTTTAGCCAGAAAACCAAAGGTTTTTTTTAGGAACCTAGTTTGAGAGTTAACAAGTCTTCAGGGTTGGCAGTTCACATGCCCTGAAGTTAAAATGAAAATTATCGAATCATTTACTGATCCTCATGTCATCCCAAGTGTATACCAATTTACTAACTTTGTTCAGTTTAACAGAGATTTTTAGAAAAAATAATCCATCTTTTTTTCAACAATGCAGTTGGATGGAATCCTCAAAGTTGATGCAAACACAAGAAACAAAGCTGTTGATTCACTTCAGACGATATTGATTCATCATCGGGGATCATATGGATTACCATCATGCTATTTTTGCTTTGTTTTTGCAGTGTCCGCTATGAAGGACCCATGCACTTGCATTAAATAGATGGACTATTTTTCTGGAAATTTGTGTTCATATTATGAAGAAAGTAATATACAGGGACAGCATGAATGTGAGTAGACCTAAATTAATTCAAATTCTGAGAATGCCTTTAAAGGAATAGTTAACTGAAAAATGTAAATGTGCAGTTTGTTTAATCACTCTCAGTGCAGAACCTGATTTTACCAAGTGCTACATGTTCCTGGATCAACATCTTTGTTGACCCTGGAACAACATTGTGATTATTAACCAATCAGATTTGAAAAAAAAAAAAAAAAAAAAAAAAAAAACAGTTTATAGTTTTTCTGAAATTTAGACTAATAATCAGTGTTTGGTGCTTGTACATCAGTATCATTTCCTCTTATTTTAGGGATTACTCATGGATAAGGTTAGGTTTAGGTGTATGGATGTGGTCAAGACTAAATTTTTGGATTAAACTCTTGTTCCAGGGTCAACAAAATATGTTGACCCAGGAACACATTAAACTCAGCAAAATCAGGATGTGCCACACGCAGTAAAGATGATTTTTAGCTAAACCTATGGTCTATGGCGATTCTATATATACAGTGGGTACAGAAAGTATTCAGACCCCCTTAAATTTTTCACTCTTTGTTATATTGCAGCCATTTGCTACAATCATTTAAGTTCATTTTTTTCCTCAATAATGTACACACGGCACCCCATATTGACAGAAAAACACAGAATTGTTGACATTTTTGCAGATTTATTAAAAAAGAAAAACTGAAATATCACATGGTCCTAAGTATTCAGACCCTTTGCTCAGTATTTAGTAGAAGCACCCTTTTGATCTAATACAGCCATGAGTCTTTTTGGGAAAGATGCAACAAGTTTTTCACACCTGGATTTGGGGATCCTCTGCCATTCCTCCTTGCAGATCTTCTCCAGTTCTGTCAGGTTTGATGGTAAACGTTGGTGGACAGCCATTTTTAGGTCTCTCCAGAGATGCTCAACTGGGTTTAAGTCAGGGCTCTGGCTGGGCCATTCAAGAACAGTCACAGAGTTGTTGTGAAGGCACTCCTTCATTATTTTAGCTGTGTGCTTAGGGTCATTGTCTTGTTGGAAGGTGAACCTTGGGCCCAGTCTGAGGTCCTGGGCACTCTGGAGAAGGTTTTCGTCCAGGATATCCCTGTACTTGGCCGCATTCATCTTTCCCTCGATTGCAACCAGTCGTCCTGTCCCTGCAGCTGAAAAACACCCCCACAGCATGATGCTGCCACCACCATGCTTCACTGTTGGGACTGTATTGGACAGGTGATGAGCAGTGCCTGGTTTTCTCCACACATACCGCTTAGAATTAAGGCCAAAAAGTTCTATCTTGGTCTCATCAGACCAGAGAATCTTATTTCTCACCATCTTGAGTCCTTCATGCGGGCTTTCGTGTCTTGCACTGAGGAGAGGCTTCAGTCGGGCCACTCTGCCATAAAGCCCCGACTGGTGGAGGGCTGCAGTGATGGTTGACTTTCTACAACTTTCTCCCATCTGCCATCCGACTGCATCTCTGGAGCTCAGCCACAGTGATCTTTGGGTTCTTCTTTACCTCTCTCACCAAGGCTCTTCTCCCCCGATAGCTCAGTTTGGCCGGACGGCCAGCTCTAGGAAGGGTTCTGGTCGTCCCAAACGTCTTCCATTTAAGGATTATGGAGGGCACTGTGCTCTTAGGAACCTTAAGTGCAGCAGAATTTTTTTTTGTAACCTTGGCCAGATCTGTGCCTTGCCACAATTCTGTCTCTGAGCTCTTCAGGCAGTTCCTTTGACCTCATGATTCTCATTTGCTCTGACATGCACTGTGAGCTGTAAGGTCTTATATAGACAGGTGTGTGGCTTTCCTAATCAAGTCCAATCAGTATAATCAAACACAGCTGGACTCAAATGAAGGTGTAGAACCATCTCAAGGATGATCAGAAGAAATGGACAGCACCTGAGTTAAATATATGAGTGTCACAGCAAAGGGTCTGAATACTTAGGACCATGTGATATTTCAACAATTCTGTGTTTTTCTGTCAATATGGGGTGCTGTGTGTACATTAATGAGGAAAAAAAATGAACTTATATGATTTTAGCAAATGGCTGCAATATAACAAAGAGTGAAAAATTTAAGGGTATCTGAATACTTTCCGTACCCACTGTATATTTGGTCAATTACCTTGATGCACGACCATATTGGCGATACTCGGATTTAAACATCAGCATGGATTGCATGGTTAATATACTACTGAATATGTTATTCTGTAATATAATTTATGCTGTCAAAACCATGGAAAAAAATGTGTGGAAGCTGCTAAATCATATAGAGAATGACTTAGCGAGCAGGCATAATGTTTTGACAAACTATGTCAATATGTAAGTCAATATGTGGTAAAGGTACGTGCAAGCAGTATTAATTAAGATATTACAACAAACACAAATGTTGTCAAGATTCTTGCCCTGGAAATCCTGGTTCAGTTTGGCCAACCAAAAACACCTTTTGCTCCTCAGACAGTTTTTTGTGCTCTTCTCCTTGATTTGTTATAATTTTTGGCAACTATAACTTCTGTACTCCAAAATGTTTTTCCCAGTCCGACTGATTAGTACAGCCCAAAACATGACAATAATTGATCATTTTCAGCTGCAATAATCAGCTAAATATGCCAGTTTTGTTTGGCTCAGTGGCACTGTTGACATTTGGTGCCACTAAAATGGCTCACTGATGACACCTTGTGAAAACACTCTATAGGTACATATTACTAACACGCCCTTTAAATAAACAAATAAAAAAAATACTGCACCATTGACATTAGACCAGGTTTTAGTTGGTCAATGGCACAATAGATTTCAGTTCCTTCAAAATAGCAACCCACCAACAATGTGCCTGAACAAACCTTGTTTTCAGAACAGCACGCCTGTGGGCGAACAAATGGACGCAAGTACATTTGCTATTTAAACAACGTGGTGTTGGACCATGTAAGATAACTGCGTCAGGCTAAAACTAGCGTTGCGCCTGGCGTTGCATTGTGCCGATGTATGATAGGACCCAAGAACCTTGTTTGAGTGAGATAATTTAATTTTCACTTCATTTTCATTTTCACTTCAAAGGAAAGATTTGACAGTTTGTATCCCTTGAAGTGAAAATGAAAATTATCTCACCATTTACTCATCATTATGTCATCCCAAGGGTGTAGACCAATTGTATGACTTTCTTTGTTCAAATGAACAGAGATTTTTTTTTTTTCCCATACAATGCAGATGAATGGAACCCTCAAAGTTGACTCAAAAAATGAAGATCAAGCTATTGATTCACTTCAGAAGATATTGATTTATCAACTGGGATCATATGGATTACCATCATGTTCAATTTTAATGGTTTTTGCAGTGTCAGCTTTGAAATACCTATAAGTACTTGCATTATATGTATGGACTATTTTTCTGTAAATCTCCATTTTTGTTCATATGCAGAAAGAAAGTAATACACATCAGGGACAGCATGATGGTGAGTAAACCTGAATAATTTCACAGAAAAATGTAAATGTCACAATTTGGTCAGTTACCTAGATGCACGGTGATACTCAGATGTAAACAACAGCATCGATTGCATGGTTAATGTATTACTGAATACGTTGTTCTGCTAATTTATGCTGTCTAAACCACAGAAAAAAATATGTGGAAGCTGCTAAATCATGTATAGCAGGACTTAGTAAGCAGGAAAGGATGCAATATTTTGACAAACTAAAGTTATTAAGTGGTACAGATATGTACAAGCAGTATTAATTACGATATTTGCCTAATATTCCACCTACCTGAGTGGAAGTGATAAGAACAAACACGAATGTTGTCAAGATTCTTGCCCTAGAAATCCTGGATTAGTTTGGCCAACCACAAACACCACTGTTCCAAGGAAAGAACAGTGGTGAACTGGCGACAGGGTCATGGGTGGCCAACGCTCATTGATGCACGTGGGGAGCAAAGGCTGGCCTGTTTGGCAAGATCCAACAGACAAGCTACTAGTGTTGTCACGATACTAGAATTGCCAATTTCGATACAATACCTAGAAAAGTATCGATATTCAATATCATTTTCAATACCACCGGGAAAAACTGCCACAACATTAAGGCCTTAATTTTTGTTTTTTATTAAAAGATAAATATAACAAGGCTTGAACATGAAAATGAGCCTGAATGCATTTAATTAATACATTTTCTAATTAAAATCAAAAGTTGTAGGGCTCTGTTATTATCATTTAATGAACCAGAGTTATCATGAACAGCAGTATTTTTTTTTTTACTGATTTCGATTTGGGATTTAAATAACAAAAATGCAAACGTGCATCACACGCTCATTGAAATTACATGAGGGTTAATTATTACATAATTTTATAGTATTCTCTTGTCAGATGCAACTATATTGTCTGACATTCCTCACTCTGAGGCGGATCGTATTACAATACAATTATGGGGCAAAACGGGACAACACACATCAAGTTGGCTCATGATTAATGGTACACTTCTGTCAAAAATGAAAACAGTTACCAGCCTTGGCCTCTTTCAGCAGAATAATGTGCCCTGCCACACAGCAAAAATAGTTTGAGGAGCACAACAAAGAATTTAAGGTGTTGACTTGGCCTCCAAATTCCCCAGATCTCAATATAATTGAACATCTGTGCTGAACAAACAAGTCCAATCCATGGAGGCCCCACCTCGCAAATTACAGGACTAAAGCCCAGGACACACCAACCCGACGCCAAACAACTAGCACCGACGAAAGCCGACTGTGTTGTCGCCTCTCGTCGTCTGTGTCTGCGGGCGTCTGGGCAAAAAAACTGAGCTCGAACACACCGAACCGACGACGCCCAACTACAAACTAGAAGGTGCTTTCTGCACGTGCGTGAGGATATATACCTTTGTGTACCTGCAGATGGCAGTAGTCTGTATTTTCTTCAAAAGAGAATTGTGCGAAATGACAGCGAGCCGGTTCCCTCTTGACTCCGTCGTTTGCTTGTTACGTCACTTCACGTTCAAGTCCTCCACGTGCTCTGATTCAATGTCTGAAGAGCAAATCAGAGCGCTCTCTTTCGCCGACGGCCACAACAAGCCCGACGCCGATTCAACATGTTGAATCGGGCAAACTTCTGCCGACGTGAGCCCGACGAGAGCCGACGAGAGGAACACACCGAACCGACGCGCCTCACCGACGCCTACCAACTGCCCGACGAAGCCCGACGGCCGATCGTCAGCTTGGTGTGTACCGGCCTTTAAAGAATCTGCTGCTAACATCTTAGTGCCACCACAGCACACCTTCAGGCGTCTAGTGAAGTCCATGCCTCAACAGGTCAGGGCTCTTTTGGCAGCAAAAGGGGGACCAACACAATATTAGGAAGGTGGTCATAATATTGTCTGTTTGGTATATATTTATAACTGTATAGTATTGTTTATTAAAATAGTAGTACTGTTTTGTCCTAGAGAACTGTAGCGATGATGAACTTGTTGTTAACAAAGGCTTCAGTCACGGTTCACGACTGTACACTGAACCGTTTGTCTGTTTTTTTTTACTCTCAAACTGACGGCTCCAGTTGACTTCCATTTACGAAGGACCATGAACCATGAGTTCGGCTAACAATTCTGTTTACTATTCTACTGAGGAAATAAAGTCGCCTACATCTTGGATGACCTGATGACCCTGCTGATAAAAATAATAGACACCATCACAGAATTTGCAATAGTTTTACTCATTATAATGGAAATTGTACTGGTTTTTAGGAAACTGTAATGGTGCCTGTTGGTCTCTACTGATAATTGGTTGCCTTCTATTGGTGACTTATTAAAACCACTACATCCTATTGGAATATGTTCCAAAACACACTTGAGGAATCCAGTTTTTAATGGTTTTAAATGTTATAAATTGATGGTTATTAATGTTGTAATGGAAACCATTAGAACTTCTGTGATGGTTTCTATTTTTGTTGTTTCAATAGGGAGTGAGTACATTAACAGCTAATTTTATTTTGAAATACATTTTTAAGATGAATTAAAAGGGAGATTTTTTTACACAAACACACAAAGCATTTTCTTGTTTTACTTAAAAGTTGCTTCAGGAGCTTTAGAAGATTTATAATTTTATACACATTACAGGTGTGGTCTGTTTGATAGAACAAGATGAAGAATAGAGGACTGAGTGAAGATGGGGTCAGAGGAACATGGTTCTGTGAGGTTTGTGATCCCCTAACAATCTTGTGGTTGTCCCCCACCCAGATGGGGGTCATAGCGCAAGATGGGGTCACATTTAACCCCCACTGCCACACACATTCATGTACAGCTTGCCTCTGTGACAGACAGATGATTAGTTCTCCAGGCTGGCTGTGGGAGAGAGGAGTCCTGTTTCCATGATGCAATAGCTGACATTTACAGTGACTTTTACAATTGCTGAGAGACTGATGCACCATGGGATATCGGGAGGACTAGAGATGCCAACAAACTAATGTCATATCAAATACCAACCAAAACCACCAGGTAAGATTTATCATGTCAGATCTCTGCATATCTCACCTTACAAACATTTCAGTTTCTCTTTAACAAGAGTGACTGTATAAAAAGTCTTTTTTTCTGAAAAATGAAGAATGTTTTCTTAATCTATAAAAGCATATATGAGACTATGAATGAATCATGACATTCCAAGTATTACTAATGCTGGATATCAAGGAGTCTTTTTGAGGTTGGCGTTTAAATGTTAGTTTCCATGAACGCTCAAATATGATGAGGGACCCCCTTCCTAAAATATAAAGACAGCTTTTATATTTTTCAGTCCATTTATACTGTGGAAAAATACAGTACATGTAAAATATTACATATGACGTGAAAATATTCATGTCTATTGGGTTGACATCAGTTTTCTACACACCATTAAGAGTTGTGTTAAAGGGATAGTTCACCCAAAAATTAAAATGACCCCATAATTTACCCCATGATAAACTATTATTATTAAATTACCCAGGTGATGCTCGTTTTTGTGAGTTGACCTATATCTGCTGAATGCAAAGTCCAAGCTCGAAATTTGACACATATACACAACAGGACATTCTAAGAAACCAACATTCTACACACCAACTTTTGTAAAACGTTTGCCTAAATGGGGGCTCTAGGACCAAAAAACGACTATAACTCTGCAACTCTGATCCATGAAGTTGACAACTGGTCAAAAAGTTGATCTATTAAGCCATTTGATCAGATACTAAATATCTTAATAGAACAATTTTTTGAAAATAGGCTCATTTTCCAACAGATGAGTTTTTGAATCCATTCAGCCAATCTCCGGGTCTGCCGGTAGCATAAATGATATTACACAGCACCTGAAAATAGTCCCCTATATTCAGGCAGTGCGTAATATCATTGCGCCTGCTGCACCCATGGTACGGCAGCAAAGTTCCTTGATTATTATATGCCGGAATAAAGGTTCCTATCCATATCAGCCTAGAAAACCGCAACTTTTCATTTTTTGTCGGCCTTTGTACGCAATGTAACTACAGAAGAGTCAAGTTTTAAATAGGAAAATATTGAAAATCTTTGGTAATGCTAAGCTATGCTAACAGCAGACCCAGAGATTGGCTGAATGGATTCAGAAACGGTAAAACTCATCTGTTTAACTCTAGGGGAGTTGGAAAATGAGCCTTTTTCAAAAAAAGTGGAGTGTTCCTTTAAACTAAATATCTACTAAATAAATATAAGAAATAGAAATAGGATAAGAAAGTCCTTTTAAACTTTTTCTGTCAGTTTGAATGGCAAACAAATGCTTGAAAACACTTATGGTGAAGTGATAATATTGTTTTATTGCATTAATTAGTTTACCAAAAAATCTGTGAAATGCTTGCATTAGTTGAGTAATTGTAAGGACGGCGCTGAGGCTGAACTAGAATCCATTCACAGAAGTTTATTAGAGGGAGTTGCAGTAGACAGAAATGTAAAGACAGGCAAAGAATCAGTTGCTGCTTTTGACACCAGTGTGTTGCTGTAACCTGTTTTATCAAACCCTGACTGTCAATCAAGTTTCAATATGACATGATATGATACATTTCAACTGGATTGCTAATCACTGATGACTGGTCTCCAATGATTACCACTTGCAGCTTTATTATTAGGGGCCAAGCTACGAAGGGGAAACCGTTTCCATTTTTTCTTTTTCTTCTTCTTCTTCTTCTTCTGTTTCTTCCACCAATGAGTCTATGGCAGCCCACAGAACCGTGGAAAAGTTGTAAAATTTGGCACACTGACAGAGGTCTGTCTCAAATGTCTCCATAGCAAATTTGGAGTCTCTATCTCAAACTCTCTAGTGCCACCACGTGTTCAAAGTTTCACTCATGTTTATGCTAATAACTTTTGAACATTTAAAAATGTTGAATTTGTAAGGTTTTTAAGGTTCTTTTATCTTTTTAATAGTTAAAAAAAAAAAAAAAAAAAAAAACGCTACTTTTTCTAACTCATCCTAGACAGTTTGTCTGACTTTTGCAAAAAATGGCTCAGATCATCTTCAGACCATGCTGGCAAAAAGTTATCAAATTCAAATTTATTAGTCATACCTTTCTCAAATAACCCACAAACAAATTCTACGAAAAGCATGCAAAAATGTATGTGAGGCTTTATCTCCGCAGCGGTTTGGCTTATTGAGACCAAACTTGGTGTGTGTTATAACAAGCATGACCTGAGGCTACCTGCAGTGTTTCAGCACAGTGCCACCTAGGAAAAAAGGTTATTTTTGCTTATAACTTCTGAATGGTTTGGCCAAAAATCACAAAACTTCATTTCGCACCATGCCGAGTCGAACCACACCCATTTTCCATTTTGGGCGTCGGCCAATTTGAAATTTGTTATGAAATGTTATATTTTAGATTTCTGAATCCTTGCTGACTCCAGCGACACCAAACATGCCAGGTTTTGCCTTATGGTTTGTGCAACGTTACTCCGATCAACGTGAAACCACCGTGCAAATTTTGATAGTAAGTGCCCAAAAAATGCCAACAAAGTCAGCCACTGGTAATTTTTTGTCTTCTCATATATAAAAATGTTTATAATTCCCAAACAAAATAAGATATTTTCACCAAATTCGACACACATATGTATGTGCACAGTCTAAAGACACATACCAAATTTTGTGGGATTGTGCCTCTTGGTGGCAATATAATTGAACAAAACAAGAAATTTACTGCAATAGAGTATTATAATAGAAAATGCTACATCTTACGGATGCACTGGTGTACTATTATGAAACTTTGTATGTACCATCAAGACCATGACCCAAAAGTTTTGAGACAGTGCCACCTTGTGGTCAAAAGTTATAATGAAATTTAAAATAATTGCTAATAGCTTTCTGTAAATTGTTCCTATTGTAATGAGACTGGTATAAATAGACTCATTGGCTCATGATGAGAACAGTGATACCAATGTTACCATAGTTAGCCAAACTTCCTGTCCGCGATTTAGATCTACTTTTTCGAACTCCTCCTCGACTGTTGCTCCAATTTTTACTAAAATCGATTCAGATCATCTTCAGAAACTGCTGACAAAATATTATGGGTTTCGTGTTGATAGACAAAACCATTTTTGTATAGCGATGCAACAAACTTGAGGCATGATGCCAGACTATGCCTGAGGCTGTATCTCTGTAAACCTTTGACATATTGACACCAAACTTTGCTTACACTGACCACACCACAACAATTTGATAACAGTGTCACCTATTGGTCAAAAGTGAAATCCAATTAAATTATATTAAAAGAAGTTGTATTTATGATTTTTCAGCCATTTGAACTAAAATCATCCTAAATTGACTTTAATTATTCATTGTTTCAGTTGTTCAGCCACTCCATGGCATGCTTAGCTCCCTATTTTGCCCCTGATTGTGCATGGCCCTGTAATTGCTGCTTGCAGCTATATATATATATATATATATATATATATATATATATATATATTATTATTATTATTGTTGTGGTTAAAATGTATTATTATTATTGTTTTAATTAATACACGCTTTTATAATTAATGTCCTTGTTTTACCGTTTACTGATCATATTTATAATCATGATTAATGATGTATATTAATAATATTAATAACAATTCTTATTTATTTAAATGGGAAATAACCTTGTGGATTTAGACCTCATTTTGAAAACCCTTGTTTAAGGGGGCAAACAAAGGATTTAAGGACAGTAAGGTTCAGGCAGAGAGGGTGAGGTTAAGGTTGAAGAGACAGAGGCTGCAGCAGGCTAAAGCTCAGCATGGTAAAATAATTAGGCCTGGCTTTGATGGGGACTAAACAAACATTACCGCTCTCAACACTGCCCTTTTTTCCCCATCTCCTCCTCTCCGCGATGAGTTCCCTCTGAAACACTGGCCAGCTGACTCCCTTTCTGCTTTCTCGCTTTGTTTTGCATGCAAGTACACACTCACACACACACACACACACACACACACACACACATATGCATGTTCTTTCTCCCTCTCTTGCTCTTTTGCACTGTAGAGTCTCTAGAGATGTGTTGCAACTTTTCTGGAGAAGCAGGTGAGTCAGAACGCACATTTTGCAGCTTGTCTGATCTGTGTTTCAAATTTGGAATTGGCATATGAGATAAATAGTCCACACTGGATTGCCAGCAAAATAAAATCTTGACGTTTTAAAGCGAACAGGGGGGTTATAAACCTTTATCATTTCTGATTCCTCGAAATTTGAGAAGTTGAAGCCTGATACAAGTGATCTAATAAGGCACCTCAAATCCTCAAGCAAACGTTCAAGGTTTGCGAACATTACATTGTGAACGTACTTTCAGTCTTGAGTTGAATTAGCATTCAGCTATCACAGAGTCCATTGGAATACAAGCCTAAAGAGATCAGTAGAGCTCTGATTCAAATTCCCTATCAATCACCATATGTCTCTCATCACTAGGAGTATTCTGAAGGCATTTTAAAGTCCAAGTATTAGGGTCAAAAGCGAGCCATTTCATCTTTGGCTTTTTCGTCTTTTTTTTTGGGATGAAAGATGATATAGCAGGTAGTGACAGGGTAGCAGTGACCCTCTCCAGAGCAAATTCCGTTGGAGGTAACACCCCCATGTAGCTCCTAGGAAGATTTCAGCCCTTTTTCTCCCCTTCGCTTTAGATGGACAGCAGTTTAGAGAGTTTAGATCTTGTACATTTATATGCAGACCATATATATATATATATAGGCCTTCCCAGGTTTTAAGCAAATGGGATTTCCACCACCATACCCAAACTAAAGAAAGCTCTTTCTGGAGGGGTTTTCAAAGCAGTTCAAAGCTTGGAAACATAATCGCACTAGAGAGTCCGATCGATGATGCACCTGGGACAAAAATGTTTAGGATTTAAAAAATCATTTCTATCTCATCTTTCAGAGGCCTAAAGCTGTTTTAGGTACAGAGAGAGAGAGAGGTTGGAAAAGCAGAGATGGGAGGAGATGAAGAGCACAAAGTTAAAGAGAGAGGACAAGTGAAATAAGACAGAGAGGGAGAGAAAAGGGGGGATGTGAAGAGAGAAATGGAGAGGAGAGAGCTGGAGAAAGAGCGGGAAAGAGGCAGAAAAGGAGAGTCCCTGAGGTCCATTGAATTTTCTTCTCTTTCTTCTCGTCCCTTTTTCAAGCCTCTTTCCCTCCCAGGTCTACACAGCTGTTTGGACACCAGGGGCCACTTTTCTGCACCCAGATGAAAAAGAGAAAGACTCAAAGCAAACTTGCAGGTAGGCCTGCAAAAGTAATCGCTCTCTCCAGCCCAGAACAGAAAAACAGAAGAAAGGGGGAGCACGAGGCACAAAAGTGTGTGTTTGCTTTAGTGTGTGAGTGTGCTAGGTGCGTGCATAAGGGAGACCACATGCACGCCCAATACCAGGAACGATATCTGCTTTTATTGACTTTGTTAAACCGTTCTCAATGCTACTTCCTATGTGTTTACAAGACAGTAAATCAGATCTCATTCAGAGGAATGGAGCGCCCATGTCAAGGGAAAAGTCCCTCGATGGAGAGGAGAGTAAAAAGCCGAGGACAGGAACATCCTCAATCTGAATTATCCTGACTAAAAGATGCTGCCATCACTTTCCAATGAGATTCCACTGAGAGCTTGTTAAGAATTAGGGGTTAATCATGACCTTACAATGAACATCAGGCATGTTGTTTGACTGACTGTACATTATCTAGTTTAACACACTGCTAATCATCAATTAAATAAACACATAGTGAAAAACTGTATTACAGTAAGTAATGAAAGGAATAGTTCACCCCGAAAAATTTACATTTTCTGGAATTGTACTCACTTTTGGGCCTTCCAAGATGTAGATGAGTTTGTTTCTTCATGGGAACACATTTGGAGAAATTTAACATTACATCACTTACTTTCTCACCAACGAATCCTCTGCAGTGAATGGGTGCCAACAGTATAATAGTCCAAACAGCTGATAAACACATCACAATAATTCACAAGTAATTCACACGACTCCAGTCCATTGATTAACATCTTATGAGGTGAAAAGCTGCGTGTTTGTAAGAAACAAATCCATCATTAGGATGTTTTTAATTTCAAACTGTTGCTTCTGGCTGAAAGACAATTATTGGTTTGTCCAGTGAAAGTCATTTTGTCTGAATCAGAAGTGAACTATGTAAAATAGGCAATAGTTCTGAACAAATATGTTGATGGATTTTAATGTGAGATGACAACAGAGGACTTTTTTTTTTTTTACTTTTCCCCTGGAGCAACTGCATCAGGAAGAGTAAACTTTCATTTTTGGGTGAATTATTCCTTTAATGGCCATCTGAAGTCCTCTAAAACCATTTTCAATAGAGACAAATGAGACACAAGATAATATCTGCTGCATTTTTCATGAAATAAGAGCAAGCGACTTATGAGATTACAGTAACACTGGTTCCCCAGAGTAGTGTGATATACAATACAGCGCCATGGGTGACAGTGGTTGCATGATTGACCAATCAGAATTGAGTTTTCCAGAGAGCTGTAATAGTATAGACATAATGTTAAAGGGTACATAACATACACAGTTTCACCTAATCTCATGTTATTCCTGAGTACCTATAGAGTAGTATTGAATCCTTATTATCTCCAAAAGTCTTTAGTTTTATCATATTTATAAAAGAAAAATACAGCTTTACGATTTTCTCTGGAAAAACCCAAAATTCTGGAGGCGCGCCGTGGGCGGAGCTAAGTTCGACGATCACTCGTGCTCCGATTACCAATAAAACAGACATGATTCTGTTTCACTTACCATCTGCAGTTCTGAATCATGACCGGGACCTTTTATAGCTGGGACCGCTTCATCTTTCAGTATCAAACAATGTGCAAATCCAGCGTCGAACTGGTCCTTGTATATGAAACGTTCTTCAGCAAACACACACTTGCTAAACTCCATTGCTGCCCCAGAAAAAGCAATTGCATCCACTGTTCACATAACGTTGGGTTCTTCGGGAAGCTGAGCAAAGTTATCTTTGCCTTACAACCAAAACCACGCTTCTTTAGAGACATTCTTCCCGAGGAAATCCCTTGCAGCAGTGCACTGAGTGCAGCCGAATGAATTGCGTTGATGTGCACGCTGTCTTTCTCATGGTCTAGCCAACTTGATCGCGGGCGCCTCCGGGATGCTTTTCTGGGAGAAATGCTCATATAAGGAGTTCCACCACTCTCTACATCATTAAAAAAAAAAAAAAAGAAAAAAAAAGATTACATGTCCCCCCTTAATGTCTATGTGAAACCAGAACTAAGGTTGTGATCTAATGTATGAAATGTAGAGCAGAACTGTTAAATAGTTTTTGTCTTACAAATATTTTTGTAATCCAAAACCTGCATTTTAGCACTTATGGTTTCATCGTGATGTGAAATACATGACATGAAATACAACACTTCTGTTTTTTAAAGCTTTTAATTCTTTTGAAAACCATGGTTGCTAACAAGCTGAAGGGATAGTTCACCCAAAAATTAAAATTCTGTCATTAATTACTCACCCTCATGTTGTTCCAAACCCATAAGACCTTTGTTAATCTTCGGAACACAAATGAAGATATTTTTGATGAAATCTGAGAGCTTTCTCAATTATATTTTATGAAATTACGAGAATTATTTTTGTGCTTAAAGCAAAAATAATGACTTCAACTATTCAACAATTTCTTGTCTTACATGTTAGGAGAGTACCACGACATGGAGAAGAAATTGTTGAATAATGTTGTTATTTTTGTTTTCTTTGCACACAAAAAGTGTTCTTGTAGCTTCTTTATATGATGGTTGAACCACTACCTTTCTGAGCCTTGAATGGTGTGTTGCATTGCTGTCCATGAAGAGTCAGAAACTTGGATTTCATCAAAAAATCTCAGTTTGTGTTCTGAAGATGAACAACGGCATGAGTAATTAATGACAGAATTTCTACTTTTGAGTGAACTATTCCATTAAATGGTACTACAGAGGTTGTTAGGAACATTAAACATCATCACACAAACAGAATAATTTTTTTTCAAACTCGAATAGCGCTTTTAAAGCGTCATTGCATTTATAATCATGCTTTTGCAAATTATTCTAACTCAAACTATATTTTTAAATAAAGACTGACAGAGTTGTTGAAGTCATGTAACAGTGGTGCAGTTCATTTATAGCCTATTTTTAGCTTTTTATTTCTAGCAGTTATATTTAGGCTTGTGTAGTTAGAATTATAAAGATTATGAACAAAACGTGTAAGAAACATAAACGTTTATTGGTCACAGCCCTCATTTTCTGCAATAATTCAAAAAACAATCTAAACATCCTAGTGAGTTTTCGTCAAGGGAACCAGGGTGATACTAACACCTTTTTCCCTCTCATTGAACTTTTTTTTTAAAGACGGTTCCCTTATTTGGTTGTGCTAAAACCATTAACACATGTCTGCTATCCAGGCAATTACAGTAGGCCTACAATCACAGCTGAATCCAGTGTGTTTAGAACAGTCTCTGACAGCATGTATCATCCATAAGCGTATATAGTGATTGGTGTTACTGGATGACACCTGTGATCTACTTCCAACTTTGTTTCCACTTTCAGCCACATTCCGTTTTATTTTCCTCCACGGTGTCTACCTTTCCACCACTTTCTCTCTCTGTCTCACAGTGGTGTGTATTTTTGAGCTTGGCATCAACCAGAGTGAATAATACTTTACTTAATGGAGTGGGCTCATATTAGCTCCTTCAGACATTTACTCATTCCCCTCTTCCTCTAAGAATAACCAAAGATTCCTGTGCCAGAGTTCTTGTTTCACTCAGTCTCTCAATTTTATTTTCCTGCTGCTATTTAGAAGGACAGGGACAATGTTTGGAAGAGCATCAACCACTCAATGACCAGACGTCAGATGGCAGACCTGGACCAGAACTGGTTAAGCAAGAGGAGTAATACAACTATGGAATAAAGAAAGTCAATGGGAAAAAAGTTTGGATTAAAACATGGCTGTGATATTAAAAGGCACCCTTGGGTTTCCTCAAACTTGACAAAAGCATGACTCTTGGTTAACCACTGCTGAATTATTTTGGCTGTTTAACCACAAAAGAGTTAGAGTGAGGGAGAACAAGAAAGAAAACAAGCTCCTCACCCTGAACATTGTTGTAGAGGGTGTTTAAAAGCTATGAAAAAAGACAGTGTCAGATAAAGGAGACACTGTGTTCTGTTATATATACAAATTAGGGATTGCAGTTTAACATTCATCTGTTATGGTGAGGTCTCAAAAGCTAAGAAAACACAGGGAATGTTAAAACAATTGTGAATACACTAAAGATTTGGCGAAAGGTAAATCTGATTGTGGAAAGAGGTCCCTTATGAGGTGCCTTTTCTGTAATATATAATTCTTTTTTTAGTGAATTATTGAAGGAGGAAGGAAGTGGAAGTAGTGTAATGTCATTTGGGAAGTCAAATTTAGGCTAATGCATATGTTTGTTATATAGTATGTTTGTTATATAGATATCAATAACTAATGTGGTAAGCCAATGGCATCTTGTTGTAAAATGTTATGGATAAACTTAAAGGAAATCAGTCAAGACATTTGTCATTTGAGTAATTTTGCCCTGAGATAAATGACGTTAGTAAATCTGCACTGAAGAGCTGTTCCAAAAGTTGGACTGTCAGTGCTCTTGACCTCAACATATTTTATTGCAGAAACACATTGAAATCCAAGACATAACCTGAACAAAAGTTTCCAACACGCAAATTCAGTGTAATATCTGAGATAGGACCTGACTAACTAGTGCACTGAATCTTTCCAGGTGGCAAAATCGCTCGAGGCCGTCTCCCTCTGGATCTAATCAATCAGGTACATTCTCACCCTCTAAGCCAGCACTCAGACCGATATGAGTGATTTACGGGATGGAATTAAACCAATACCGATAATGACATTCTCTATGCTGCTTAGCAGCTGGTTTGTCGCTCCTATGTGTGCTCAAAGGTGTGAAAATGGTTCTTTTTGGGAGTTTGAGTCATGCATGGGAATTAAAGTCTCAGTTTGAGATTGGTGGTACTTGCAGTGATCCATGTTATGGTCATTGCAGCATATTGAAGGCTGGAGTAAAATCTTTATTTGCCAGAATGTGAAGGAAAAAAAATGCCAGCAGATTAAGATACACCATTGGATTCCAGTCAACTGGAATATCAGCATTGCATTAAGACATGGTGATTTTATTACATACATTTGGATCCATGATAGAAAAAAAATGTACATTAAATAATCAAGCACAAATAGGCTACATGTATGTATCTGAATAGTTTAGATGCTTTGTTTTTTGGTGGATTTGGAGTACTTGACAGCACATGTCTAGCCATTATATGTTAAGAACTCTCGTGGAGCATATATTACTTACACATGCAGTGTGTGAATGAAAAAATGAAAACTGGGGTCACCACAAAGGCACAGTGAAGCAAAATCTTACAGGCAGCCAGGGAATACACTAATGTAGCTGTATATATTCTGGAGTGGATATCAGAATATTTGCAATTTTCCCCTTCTCCTTGTGGGAATTTTTTATTTTTTAAACCAAAATTCCTGTTAGGGGCTGGGTTATATGTTTCTTTGGTTTGGGCTGATTGGGTGTATTTAGACCAGTATATGATGAGTATTAAGTCTGTTATGATTTCAGAACATTAACTGTTTCATATTTTGATGAAGATTCTTATTATATTTTTTTGTAGGTGCTGTTAACCCTTTGAATCACCCTTTTGATGAGAAAATGCATGTTAATAGTTGGATAGCTCCATAAAAATGTCATGTCTATTCTAGTAAAGTTTCAAAAAGGTAAAATATGTTTTATTTCTTGGCTAGAATTGTAACTGGAAACTGATTACAATTTAAATAACAATGTTTATTGCTTTGGCAATATTTCTGGGGGAAAGATTTAGTTTGATTTAATACTTCCAAATTTATTTAATACATTTTTTAATGTGAAATAATCAGTTATTTAAATTGTGCTCGGGGCTTGATTTCATGATGTATGAGACAGAACAAACTTACACATTGATAATAGACCATTTAAATCATAAAGTATCATAAAAAAGTGCATTTTGACATGTTTATGTCATAAATATATAAATAGATAGATTGCCTACAAATTGTAAATTGTTACTGATTCCAAATTACAAGACAAAAATTGTAGTTAGTAACATAATCCATTACATTACACATTTTAGGTCATATAAACATGCTACTTCTGGATTACTTTTGACCTAACTCGTTTATCGAATGTATAAGCAGAAGACTATTTTAGAAAGGTGAATAAGAGGTATTAGGGAGAATCCATAAATTTTGGATACTTTATTGCTATTAAATAATATGTAATCATGTAAACCATAAAAAGTAACTGTAGTCTGAGACTATTTGTAAAATGTAATCTAATTACAAGTACTTACTTTTTGGAATCTGATTACATAATCTAGATTACATGTAATCAGTTACTACCCAGCTCTGTATATATATATATATATATATATAGTGACATGTAATCGTTTTTATGGTTCATAAAATTGACTAAAAAGAGGTTAAATTCGGTCAGTTTGGTAAGTGTATCTTTAACTTTACAAACTCTTCTAGTAAATGTTCAGGTTAAACGAAATGTCTTTCTCCTTCAGTGAAGGAGTCTAAATGTTGAGGGGTGGGATGGCGCTTCTGTGGAGGTAACGGGAGTCAGACTACACGTGAAGAGTGGGTTTGACATTGGGAGTTTGAAAGTGGAGAGAGACACAGTGAGGCTTCTGCTCTCAGCCTCTCGCCAGGGAAACATCAGAGTTTATCAGCCTAAATGTGACTTAAGACTGTTCCAGTGACATTTACATCAGTACTGGACATACCGTGAGGAAACATAATGCAAAGTCTCAACACGGGCGCGCGCAGGCTGCCGGATGTTGTCGCTGATTTTCTATGAAGAATGTTTTATTTTTCGCATCTTCGCTGTAATCGGACATCGATCATGAATTATGTTTGTTAAAACAGTCGTCTGTAAGGTGCTCCAAGGAATAAAACTTACTTGACGGATTCATTTGACATGGACTCCGTGGATGAATAAATCACTGTCGATACAAGTATATTTTAAACTGTCATTCAGTTTACTGTTATTTTTACTAAAAGTCCGATGGACCGAGCATCTTCACACAATAATATACAAGCACAGAGGAATTAATGAAGAACATATTGTTTCGGATAACAATCAGAGAGGGCTTGGAAATCTCACAATGAGGCTGAAATCATCGAGGTTAGGATATCTGTAAGTACACTTTAAATGGACTGTTGCTAAATAGTTGTTTTTATATTTTAAATGATTAAAATTCTGTAATTAACGTTTTTGTTGTTTTTCAGATTACTTCAATTTATGACTCTGTGTTTTTACACTCAGGTAAGACTTCTGCATTTTGTGTTTGCAAACAAGCATCTCAAACTAATAGTTACTAATGGGAACATGTAACATTACACAGGGAACATTACACATTTAATGTGTAATAGTGTGTTTAACCAATTAGAAATATATCATACATGGCTACCAACCTCATCAGGAGACTATAATTTGCAAGTGTCTCTATAAAAAAAACTGGTAAAAGTTTAGATCTGGTTTATAATTTTACTGATGGTGTTGGTGGATGTTAAAGCACAGGACTGGTTTATCTGAATCAGCAGGCTGTTTTCTGTAATTATAAATAGGCCTATAACTTCCACAATGTTTTACCTTCATGTAAAAAAATACACAATATTATGTCTGACGAGAGAGGAGGGTTGTGACACGACTTTTCTGTGTATGAAAACTGAACACAGTTGGACATTGTACAGGTGTGACAACTGTGAGAGTGACAAACAAATACACTGAATGTGTTGTTATCATATATTTAATGTATTTCAAAATTAGTTTCCATTGTATTTGTGCTGTTTTCATTTAAATGAATTAAAATACACTTCAAGTTTCCATCCATAGTTAAATCTATAATTTGTAAAGCAACACTTTTTTGATAATCAGACAATAATATTTACAGTTTATAAATAATTGATAGAATTATAAATATATATAGAAATTATTGCAATTAAGTCAAAACAAAACAGTCATCGAAGCAAAAATGTGTTACAACACTACTCAGTCTCCCCATTCGAATATTTTCCAGTCAAGCGTCGGCAGGACACGCTGAAAGCGATAAAACTTTTACACACATTAGTCTTGTGCTGTTATATGTGTGCAGTAAATGTGTTATAACCGTGCAAACAACTCATTATTAATAGAGTCATTGGCAAATTGTCAAACATCTTGAAAAGACGTAAACCCCTCGCTTTAAAGGTAATGGCTCTAACATGTGGGTACGGCGCATGGCTGACTTACAAAAGAAAATCGTTATGAGAAAGGGCCCAGAGAGACAGGGGTGAAAGATCAGTGTTGGTTGAAACGACCCCTCAATGGCATGTCATCCAGAGTGCGGATAGCGCACTTGCCCTCAGAGTGCCAACCATCTTGTGTTTTCCAGTGCAAAAAGAATTAGTTGAATCTGATGAGAAACAGTGTCACCTTTATTGTTCTTATGTACATGTTGTATGCCTCACATTAAAAAATCAGAATGAAGTTCTTCTGTTTGTACACCACAAATCAGCATGTTGTTCTGTCTTATTTTTTATAGATGACAATGCAGTCCGTCTCTGTACCCAATTTTAAACACCACGTAACGGAGCAGAGTCGTCTGTCGGACAGAATGAGTCGGAGATTAACAAGGACTTATCAGCTCTATAGCCGGACGAGTGGTAAACATGTACAAGTCCTGGGAAATAAGAGGGTCAACGCCAATGGCGAGGATGGAGATATTCATGGCAAGTCACAGAGTCTGTGCAGACACATTATTTTAAACAATAGGACAAAACAAGTCAGTTGAGGGTACGGCTTCAGAATATCCACTGAATTTCACTGCCAAAAAGTAACCTGCATAGTTTGAAATGGATTCTATATTGTTGAGTTTTGGAATCTCAAGAGAAACCCGTTTTGGTTCTGGAAAACACATCAGTACTCATCTTACCTCTGCCGTCTTAACATTTCCTGAATAGTTCTCCATATAATAAAGAGTTGTAGGACAGAAATATGACATGCAATTTTCTAACCTTTTCTAACATCATTAGTTTTCATCTTTCACATCTTCCAAAACAAATACGTTTATTGCAAATGTTCCTATATTATGTGTGAGACAAGATGACGATCTGAAGTTTCAATCACTTGTCGAGAGCTATTCGCTCCAAAATTACATGTGTATTTTTTTTCTTTGCTAAATGGACGGTTGACATATGATTCATAGCGTGCATTGACGCTGCAAATAGGCAATGAAAAGTCAATCTTGTTTTTATTTGAACTCCATGTAATTTTAAAGCTATACAGTAAGGCACCTGTTTTAAGTGAGCTGCGGCACTTCTTCTCCAAACAAAACAGTGGTTAGAATCCGTCCGCTGGGAACAAATTCCTGTCACCGAAGTATTTCTGCGTGTCTAGCCATCTTTCCACTCGTGCAGTCCATCCACTTTGCCCACTTTTTTGGAGGGTCATTTTATGAGGAATTTTCATAGCTTTACAACTCAACGTATGAGTCAGTTTATGAAGAGAGGTGAGGTCAGCGTCATCCGTTTATACCCTTCTTTGTTACTCTTACTCTTTGTAGTCTTGGCCTAACACATCTAGACTAAATATTGGCTTTTTCAGCTTAGACTTCAATACAACAACCTCAAAACTCTCCAGTAGACAATCAAAAGCATTCACTTGTACATATCACCTGAAAGTGGAAAATTAATAGACTTTGTGACATTTCCAGCTAAACTTGTTGTGGAAACGGACACGTTTGGAAGCCGGGTTCGAATCCGAGGAGCAAAAACAGGATACTACATTTGCATGAACAAGAGAGGAAAGCTTATTGGACGGGTGAGTTTAAGTAATTAAACATCTGGTGTGTTTATGTTGAATTATTCTGCAAAATGCTGTTTTTGAAATGAGATTTTAATAAAACATAGACAATTAAATTGGCTTGAAAGGCACTAATGATATTACAGGTAAACCCATCATGCTCTGAGAGCAAAACTGAGCCTCATAAATCTCTCAGGCTTGAATAGCAGATTTCCGAGTTTGTCATTTCAGTCCTCGGCTGTCTGTCTCTTTTTGTTGCCAGAGGAAGGGCCGTGGCAGGGACTGCATATTCACCGAGATTGTTCTGGAAAATAACTACACGGCTTTGCAGAACGCCAAGTACAAAGGCTGGTACATGGCCTTTACACGCAAGGGTCGACCCAGGAAAGCCATGCAGACCCAGCAGCATCAGCGAGAGGCCCATTTCATGAAACGTCTTCCTCGAGGACACCTGTTAACAGAACAGAAGCCTTTCGATTTAATCCCATATCCCCCCAACAAGAGGACTAAGCACCATCAGCGCACAAGCGTGAATTGAAGGCAGAATCGTATCTTATACCGGAGTGCTATCTTAATTTGAGTTTATCTAATCTATGCGCATCCGGAGTTACTGGACATCACAGCGAACTGATGTTGTGTAAAATTTAAGGAGTCTGCATGGGCTCAGATCTGAGATGAATGACAGTACTAAGAACAGTTTGTTCTGGGACAATTACTGAACTGTTGACTGAACAGAGGACACTGTAAGCCTTGTAATAATGAGCAACACATCTCTGGGAATGAAGCAAGACAACAGAACACACAAACACTCTCAGAAAAAAATGTGCAAAGATTGTGTCTTTAGGCGTAAAACAGTTTGTTAGTAGGGCAAAATCCTTAAGTCAATATGCTACAAAAAAACATCGTTTTTTCAGGCCCTGGTCAAGTGTGAAATTAACATAACGTTTCATTTTAGACTTTATCTATTTGTGTGTAGATGTCAATTCCATTATCTTTAAAGACAGTTTTATGAAAATGAGTTTTTTTCAGCAGAACTTAGATACACCAAACTTTTAAAGGTTTTTGTAGAGGGTTTGTTCATACATAATTCTCCTGACTTATATACAAAATACATCATTTATAAAACAAAAAAAAAATGGTTAAAATGTATATTTTTTTGGTTGTTAACAGTATTTTCTGATTTATGGAGTGATAAAAAAGAGATCCCCTATATAAAAACCTTTAATATATCAACAAAATGAAACAAGAATTTTGAACCTTGCTTCTAGAAACATAACATTTTAGAAAACTTATAATACAAAACAAATGCCTTGCTGTACTAGAGAATGTATTGTGTACATTTTTTACATATTACATATATTTGTACCTTTTTTACCCCTGAAATGTTCATAGTAGTAGCTTAGTGGTGCACATTACTACTTTAAGGCACTAATATTGCATCTTTAAGGGTTGTTGTAATTTGTCCCTTTAAGGATTTCTGCGCCGGTCACAAGCTGTTGTACAATTTTTGCACATTTTATTCTGACGGTGAGCATGGCAGCTACCTACTGATGATCCTAAACGTATGCAGATACACACCGATTCCATGACGCAAAGTGATATTATCGAAAAGCATCTTTATTGTTTGTACATGATTATATATTTTTATCGGAAGATTGTAAGATACTTAAAAAAAATGAAAATATTTATTTTAGAGCTTGTATTAAATTCATGTAAAAGTATTGATTTAACAAGGTCTCAGGATGCGTGATTCATTGACTCCCTAACGCCCTTTGTGGGAACGTTAAATTCGGACCGTGATTGATTCGACTCCTTTGAGATGCGCTTCTACGCTGAATTTGCTTTGAAGGAGTCAGCGATCATTAGCTGACAGGTCGAATTCTCACTCTCTCATAGATCACGCTGTATGTGTGTGGGCGCATCAAGAACACGAGCACGACAAGTGTGGGTTAAAGTCGAAGGCCTCCAGGAACAAGTCGGCCAAATTGGGAGCCAGTTTCTTTCAGAGTCAGGCTTATTCAGTTGACAACAACAGCAGCCTGAGAGAAACCTCAAGGGCATGATCGGGTCTATTCAAGAGGTATACTTCCAGGACCGTATAGCTGTTGTTATGTTTTTGGCCCAGCAGTCGAACTCCCAGAAAAAGAGGCCTGAGCCTCAGATAACTGTGAAGCAATATCTGTGACAGGCCGGTCTCGATTGAATGTGCTCAGCAAGTGAGACTGGGCCTTTGAATAGCTCGGGCCTTTCGCTTTAGAAGAGATGAGGTCAACCCACCATTGCTGTCCCAAACAAAGGTTACCACCGTGTAGTTGCATTTCTGCGACCCGCGCACCGTAACCCTCTGATCAAATGCTCCCTTTGTAGGCGCCGTAGAAAAGAAACATGTTATACAATGGTGGACCTGAATAATAACACAAGGAGGGGTCAGCTATCAAAAAAGGAAGCCCAGTCACACAGAGGGGGTGAGGGCGGGCGAAAGAGAGAAACCAAGAGCGACTCGGGGGAAGAGAAACCGTTCGGGGGTGTTATGGGTTGAGATGTGGGCGAGAGGGGCTGAAAGAGGGCAAATGGCTGGGAAGAGGCAAAGAGGGGCACAGACGAATGAAAAGGGCCAAAAAAGAGTGTCTCTCTGTTGAGGCAGTTGAGCATGACCATTGAGGCCTCAGGATGGGGAGGGAGAAAGGGAAGAAGAGACACTGAACAAAAATCACTGCGCTGAGCTCGTCCCCTGTCGCCTTTTTCCCAGGACTTCTGATTTGTCAGTTGGCCCTTGGACTGCTTTCACGTGCACAGCCATGTTTAGCTAGAAAAGCATTTAGAAAAGCATTTGACTGACCAACTAAAACTCTTTAAATTGCTACTTTGTTCTGTTCCTGTCAAAAGACAGCCTGGCTAACACTAGGCCTGCATCATTCGATAAATTAGATTTTGTCTTCGTATTAAAAGGATTTATGTATCTGCAAATAGATCACAAATTTGTAAGAGATCAAATTAACAGTATCAGTGTTTTAGAAGTACTACACACACACATCTGGTTTACTATCCTTGTGGCGACTTTTCATAGGCATAATGGTTGTTCTGCCATACAAGCCGTATTTTCGCACTTCACCTAAAACAACCCATCACAGGAAATTTTCTGAATTTTATCATTCTCAAAAAAAATCATTGTATAATTCAACTGTATAATTTAAAGGGTTCATCGGATGCTCATTTTCCACAAGTTGATATGATAAGACTCTTTAGAGCCTTAATGAAAGGTCTATAATATACTTTGGTTAAAAAATTCTCAATAGTAATGTAAAAAAAAAACAATTTTACCTTGTCAAAATCAGCTCTGCAAAAAAAATTCTATTGCATGTTCCTTAAAATGCAAATCAGCTTGTTAGCCCCACCCCTCTCTTTTCTCTGTGGAGTGAGAGCCATTGTTTACTTTAGCACGTTTAGCCATGAAACTTGCTAACTAGCACATTATTAGGAAAGGCAATTGCAAAGATTCATAAAAAAAAAAAAAAAACATAAACTCACTAGTGCTGTAAGTGCAGCTGGATAACGGACAATCACAGACAGATTTATGTAGATCGGGAGGCCATTCCATTCACAAACAAAAGTCTTCAGATATTCCATGGACATGTTTTTTTGTTTGTTTGTTTTTTTACTGTATGCATTTCTGCATTTTTTAAATTTACTTTCTTAATTTAATTTTTCTAAATTACTGGTAACTCTGTCAGGCCAGTGTTCTGGGTAGTTTAGCTCCACCCCAATTAAACACACCTTAATCATCTAATCAAGGTCTTACTAGGCATATTAGAAACTTCCAGGGAGGTGTGTTGAGACAAGTTGGAGCTAAACTCTGCAGGACACCAGCCCTCCACCCTTGACTTAGGGAATACCAGATACACACACACACATATGTTTGCGGTCACATAATTCCAACTGACATTATTAATTCCAACTGCTAACCCCTGGTTTCACAGACAAGGCTTAATCCTAGTCCCAGACTAAAATGTAATGATGCGTTCCAGGCAGGTTTTTGAGCTAGTAAGTCACGGCTTCAAACCACCACTCACGACTTTGTAGTGTTCCAGGCTTATGCTCATTTACAAATCATTTCTATCACCAAAGATGCTTACTCCTTGCTTATTTGAGGGAAACGGAGGAGGAAAACAGAGCATAAGACAAGAGAAGCTGTTATACATTTTATTTTTACGTTATTTGTATATTCGGAAATACATCTGTAGGGGCTGCCATTGATGGTTTGCGGGCTATGTGATGTCAGAGCGCGGAACTGGGAGTACATCGTTCTAACACGAGTTCACGGATGGGAAGTCACGGGTTTGACTGCCATTCCAGTGCACTTTCACGGGTAGAAGTTTGGAAAAACACAGGTAATGGGTTGTCTGGAACGCGGCATTAGTCTAAGCTGTTTCAACTCAAAGAAACTTGCACTCACTGATCTTAAAATACATCAGTGTCTTTATTTTGTCTCAAGATGCACACCATTTAGTCTAAACCCTGTCTGTGAAACCAGAGGATCACACACTTTCATACACTTTTAAAGTCATACATTTTAAACAACACATTCATGCAGAAACATACACCTTTATGCTAAGAGATTTAGCATAATTCATTAAATTTTCATTCATTTCAATTCTCACCCTCATGTTGTTCCAAATGGAACAACATAAGGGTGAGTAATTAATGACAGAATTTTCATTTTTGGGTGAACTAGCCCTTTAACCGACTGATGCACACTGACTGGAAAACAATATCCAGACCCAATCTGATTTACAGATCCTAAACAACTGGTGTCATGAACAAATGGGTCTGTCTGGTCAAATGAAACATCTTGGTTACTGTGTTCAGTGCCTATTTAGAAATCACTTTTCCCCTTCCCTAGATTATTGCAGAAAATAAGCTCTGTAATGTACAATAGTTGCTGAATTTCACATGTTTCGTGCATCAAGACAATCTTCACAAATTTTATGAACTTTAAAGCTAAATTCAAAATGCCAGAAGTAGGTTAGGCTGTAAAAGAACTACAGCACAGCTGCACAGCTTCAGTGTCATAATCACTAGGCTTCTGACAAATATTTTAATTTTCATTTAAAATCTACAAGTTAGAAAGTTTGAGTTAGATGACTTTACCTGTTTGGTGTGATGATGTTTATTGTCCCAGACAACCTCTGCAGTCCCATTTAGACACTTGCTTTTCAAGACAAGTAAAAGCTTAAAATATAGTAAGTGGGTTATTACTTATGTACTTTATGTTGTAGAATGAACGTGAACATATTTTGAGCTTGTGTTAAACACAAACCTTAATTTAGGAATCTAACCACAAAACCCATTCCACAATGGAACCAAAAGTTTAAACATGCTCACTTGTTTCTGGGTTATAGGACGTATTCTTCTATTCTTGCAGCACAGTATTTAACTGCACATAGGATCAATTGAAACTGTGACTGATCACTTTTCCTTTTTAAGTAGGCCTTTCTTTACCAGAGTAAGCTGTAATATGGACCAGACATACAGTCAAAATACTTGAGACAATGTAAAAACAAAACAAATGCAATGTCGAGCACCACCCAGTTTTAAAAAATAAGAGATCAGAGATCAACAGCTCACTCCAAAATGCTACAGATCGCTCTTGTAGGACCAAGTGACCTTCAGATAACAGTCAACATCTGCCAAAAAGTCCAAATCAGTCTGTCAGAAAAGCCGGAACCTCTAAAAAAACAAGGAATGGAGGAACTATAAGAATCTCTCTCGGTAGCCGTTAACCCATAGCCATCTGATTCTTTCCATGTAAGACATTTCTAAATAATTTTTCACAGACCTCAGGCCAACAACCTCCCCCGGACATTAGGTATTGGTTGAATCTGGAATCTCATATTGTTGTGAACTGGAGCGTACCATCTTTGGGCAGTGTGAGAAGGGGTGAAGACAGAGCCAGGACTCTTGCTCTGCTCCTAGAAGGTTTCAATGATGTGTGCAGATGTTTGGCTCACAGCACTGCTTGTCAACACACGAGCGTAATGATGCACAATGGTTTCCGTCTCTATGTGGTCAATACAAGGTCATTACGATGAGAGGTTGCCACACTGCAGAAGCTGCAGATTCAGGTGAATGATCAGTAGGTTTTTAATCATTTTGACAACTCATATCAATGGCAAGTCCTTGCAGTTCCTACCATTGCTAGAGCCAGAACACTGATGCCAGAAATTAGGCTCCAAGATATGTAACGGGATGTTGAATAAATCAAACAGGTCAGAGTTTACTGCTTTAAAAACCTTGAATATTCACATGTATTCATTTTTGACTGCTTCTAAAGTTAGTTCACTTAAGGTATGCTCTTTCTAATATATTAATTGCTCTTTATAATATAGTTATAATATAGAGTTTGGAGACCCCTGCTCTTGACAGTGGCCCTTCAGGAACTGTTTTAGAAACCCCAGATATATAGGTTAATATTTTAAATAACAGGGGAGAGCAGGGTGATTTGCAAAGGGTCAATTACTTTTTAGATTAAAAACAAACAAGCAAGCAGATTTAAAAAGTAATGTGAAAGTAACAGAAAAGTAACGTACCACGTTACTTTCCATAAAAAGTAACTAAGTAATGTAATTAGTTACTTCTTTAGGGAGTAACGCAATATTGTAATGCATTACTTTTAAAAATAACTTTCCTTAATTGGCCATTGAAGTTTTTATGAAATTGTATTTCCCGCCAACATTTATAAGCATCTTTGAAGGGGTCATCGGATGCAAAGTTCATTTTTGCATGTTGTTTGAACATAAATGTGTGTTGGCAGTGTGTGTACACATCTACCCTATATAAAAAAAATAAAAAAAAAACAGTGTTTTTTATTTAATCTGTAAAAAAAATTTCCCCTTTTTCAAATCAAGCCATTCTCAGCTTCTTGTTGGTGTGACATAACACAGACAGAGGCCGCTCCTCTGATAGATTGATTGACACAGGTATCTTACCTCAGACCCGCTCTGAATGAGCTGTGCTGGATGCCGGAGCAGGGATGTAGACAAGAATGGCTCCTAAGCGATTGAGGTGTTCTTTTGTTGGATGTAATAACATAGCAGTCCTCATTTACTCCCTACATGCCGCTGAAGATGCAGTGGATGATTTTTGTTTGAACAAAATGGCCTCCCGATTTACATAAATGCGTCTGGGATCTTCCATGATCCAGCTTCACTTACAGCAGAAGTGAGTATAAGTTTTTTTTTTTTAAGAATCTTTGCAATGCCTTTCCTAATAACGTGCTAGTTAGCAAGTTTTGTGGCTAAACATGCTAATGTAAACAATGGCTCCTCACTGCATGGAGAGAAGAGAGGGGCGGGGCTAACAGAGCTTATTTGGATTTAAAGGAACATGCAATATTTTGACAAGGTAAAAGGGTGTTTTTTTACACTACTACTGAGAATTTTTAACCAAAGTATATTATAGACTTTTCATTAAGACCCTAAAGGATCATATCAACTTGTGAAAAATGGGCATCCAATGACCCCTTTAAATAAAACTTTTGTCATCCATCCATTCATTGCATGAAAACAATGTACTTATTAAGATTGTGGTAAGCCAGAGCCTCACCTAGCATCTTAAGCCACACAAATGGGGAAACTCCATGGATAAATGGCCAGTCCATCACAAGGCTCACACATAGATTTTAAAGAAGTAATTTTTATAAAATTTCTCTTCCTTCGATATAGCATGAGGTGAAAATGTTGAGTTTTATTTCAGCAGAATTAGCACAGTTTAGCTCCACGTGGCTCAACTTACCCCTCACTGGGGTAAGTTGAATTTGTTACTGGTATGTGCTCACTTTAAACCGTAAGTAAAAACTGAATCAATTCACCCCACCCTGCCCTATTTTATTTTACATTAAAATATAAATACTCCATCTTGGTAAAATGATAGACTTCTCTAATAATTTAATCTGCTTAAACTCCTCCCCTTTCTTGTAATTGATTGCAAGCTCGCATTCAGATTTATCTTCATCCAACCTGTAACTGAATTCTCAATTGTAGTTACCCTTGTCATTAGATTTGTATGTTCTTAGTTTAAGAAAAAACAATCAATAGATTGAACCAAGTCCCTGCTCTCTTTTGTTGTGTTTTTTTTTTTGTTTATGTCTTTCATTGGTTTAGTCCTTTTTGTATTTTGGTTTGTTCCTTATTTACCATATTTGGCCATGTTCTGGTTCCTCCTCCTCGTTTTGTCATCAGCAGTTAATTACCCACACCTGTCTTTATTTACCACCCTTTATAAGCCTGTTCAGTTTGTTGTCTCATTGTCAGATCTACTTTATTGCTACCTGGTTGTGTATGTGTGTTCCTGTTCCTTGTGGATTTTGAGATTTTGAGATCATTTGTGGATGTTATTAAAGACCTTTTATTGCATTCTTTCTCATTGTGCGTACTGTGACAGAAGATCCAAACAATACAGTTTAGCGGCAAGCTCCCCCTCGTTTTGTTTTTCTTTAGTTTTTTTGTTTTTGTTCAGTGTTTTATTTGTTTTGTCATCATGTGCAGCCCAGCTTACCTCCTCCTCATGGCGGAGCAGGGGGATCGCTCTCTTGAGGACCAAACATTGTGTTTCTCGCCATCCTAACACACTATCCAGTCAGCTGCCTCTGCACGTTTTATAAGACCGGCCTGAACACTGCCACACGTGTGCAGCTGTCCGGAGAAGGTCCTTGAGACAGCCTTGTTGCATATATTCAGTGGGTGCTGGTGTCCTGCAAGTCTTTGACGGTGGATTTCGTGGACGTCGACACCAGCCCCACTCATGACCCAGAGCCCTGACGGAGAGCCTGAGCCCAGAGCAATTGAGCCATCACCATCAGGAGCGACAGAGCCTTAGCCCAACAAGTCTGACCAGGTGTGTGAGCCGGCTACAACGACTGTTATGGTGGAAGGATCAGTGGGGCATGAGGGGGCTATGGAAAGCCCTGCCCACTGCACTACCGCTGAGGGTGAGCAAATGCAGGACTCTGGGGACTTAATAGACTTTTCTACAGAGATCATCATAGACATCAACCAAGATTGCCTACCCACGCCCCCGCCCTATCTTACCTCACCACTGTCGCCGGACAGCCCCCCTGCTCACCCACAACCCACCATCTGTCCATCACCATTGGCGTCATGGCTGGAGGATCCCTCACCATCGCCTCCAGCCTCTGAGTCCTGGACTCCACCTCGGCCCTCCGACCCAGCGGCTCCACCATGCCACCTAGCTCCCTTATCTCCACCGCTGCCCATCGGCCCACCAGCTCCACCGGGCTTCCTCGTCTTTACGGCTCCGCCCTGGTCGGTCATCACCCCATCATCACCTCTGGACTCCATTCTTCCGGCAGCGCCTTGTCGCTCCATCCCACCGGCTCCTTTGGGCTCCTCCCTCACTCCAGCTCCGCCCCGGTCCTCTGTCGCTCCGGCTCCACCACGGACATCCGTGTCGGACATCTCAGTCGCCGGTGCCATCTGTTCCGCCTTGTCCCTCCGGATCCTCTGTGTTGCCCCGGATCATCGCCACCTGCTCCGCCACCGTCGGTCGGCCCCCTGGAGTCGTCAGCCCTTCCTCCACCATGGCTCCTCCCTCCTCCAAATCCCCCATCTTCCCCCTGGCTCCTCCCTCCATCTGATCCACCCTGGACCTTTCTGTCTCCTCCCTCCATCTGATCCACCCTGGACTTTTCTGTCGCCTCTCTCCATCTGATCCACCCTGCACTTTTCTGTTTCATCCATGGCTCCTTTCTCCATCTGATCCACCCTGGACACTGTTATTTATCCTCCTCCTGAACCCCCTCCCTCCCTCCACAGTTTAAACCTTCTACGGCGTGAGGTTGTGTCTTCTGGTGGGGGTGAACTGTAACAGACACTATCTCTGTTGTTGTGTGTTTTTTTTTTTTTGTTCCTGTCTTTCATTGGTTTAGTCCTTTTTTGTATTTTGGTTTGTTCCAGTTCCTGTTTTACCATATCTGATCATGTTCCGGTTCCTCCCCCTCGTTATGTCATCAGCAGTTAATTACCCACACACGTCTTCATCATTTACCACCCTTTATAAGCCTGTTCAGTTTGTTGTCTCATTGTCTGATCTACTTTGTCACCTGGTTGTGTATGTGGTTTCTTGTTTGTTGTCTGTGGATGTTCTTAAAGACCTTTTATTGCATTTTTCCTCATTGTGTGCTCCCTCCAACACGTACCGTGACACTGCTCTGCATTTTTTTCCCCGATAATCTATCTCAGTAAAAAGTATGTCACAGAAGAAAAAATCTGTTGCTACTTGATTATATCACAACTTTAAACTCTTTAAATCATGATTTCATTCAATTAGCTTGTGACAAAAAAATAAAAATAAAAATTTCGACTCCCTTCTTTCTTTAAAACATATCTGCGCTTGACGTGGAAGTGAATGCAAAAAATTTGTAAATGTTTAAATAATGTTTCAAAAAGTATTGCTACAAAATGTTAACAATATGCATGTAAAAAGTGTGTAAGCTATATCAAATTTAGCACGTTTTATGCTTAAATAATATGCAAGTTTTCACAAAATAATTAACACTACTTAAATACATATCTGCCATATTTGCCTTGTTTGTCACTCTAAAATATTACATGTTCCATGTTAAAAGCCAGAACAAGACTGCAGTGTCAGCCTTGAATGCTGCCTGGTGAATTCCAGGGCAGAAAACATCCTGCTTGGAGGCTGTTATACACAATAGTGAGAATGACTTGTGGTTTAGTGCCTGTTTTATGCATACAGTCTCTTGGTTTGGCACAAAAGCTGTGGAGTGGGAACTAGAAGAAAAGGATCACCAGAGTCAGAAACAGTATATTCACATAGTATTGTTTTCTGTGCCTTAAACCAACAAAGAGTTTCTATTTACAGTAGAAATACAAACAACAGCACTGTGGTCCATGCCAAACATCATACATAAACATGAGGTGAATACAGATAAAATCAAGGAACCCAGTTGAATCAAATGTTTAATTTTCCCACGATGCACTTTAAGAAAACTGATGTCGAGATGGCAGTAATGACAGCGTATTGAGGCTTAAGTTCAGTGACCTTCATGTAACAGAAATTTGATGATGGATCTCCAGTAATAATGCAACTGTACAACTGCTAGAGGCATAAGTAGTCAATTTATGAATCAGTTTATCATCTCTTCAGCTGTACTGAATGTGTACTGTTCTGCGTGCCACTGATTGCACTGTACCGTTTTATTTATGCAATTTTCTTACATTTTATTGTTATTTTTAAATTATTTTGCATCTGCTATAATTACTATAATTAAGTCTATAGATTTTTTAAGCTATAGTGTGAAGTGAAAATAGCTGGAAATAAAGCAAACATCTTACAATAATATCAATATATAATAACCTTATTGAAGTCATTGATACAGTTGAAGTCAAAAGTTTACATACACCTTGCAGAATCTGTAAAATGTAAATTATTTTACCAAAATAAGAGGGACAAAATGCATGTTATTTTTTGTTTAGTACTGACCTGAATAAGATATTGCACATAAAAGACATCCACAAGAGACAACAATATTTGCATTTTTAAAAATGACCCCTTTCCAAAGTTTACATACACTTAATTCTTAATCCTGTGTTGTTACCTGAATGATCCACAGCTGTTTTTTTTGTTTAGTGATAGTAGTTAATGAGTCCCTTGTTTGTCCTAAATAGTTAAACTGCCCGCTGTTCTTCAGAAAAGCTCTTCAGGTCTCACAAATTCTTAGATTTTCCAGCATTTTTGTATATTTGAACCCCCTTTTCAACAATAACTGTATAATTTTGAGATCCATCTTCTCACACTGAGGACAACTGAGGGACTCATATGCAACTATTACAGAAGGTTTAAACACTCACTGATGCTTCAAAAGGAAATATGATGCATTAAGAGCCAGGGGTGTTAACTTTTGAGCAGAATGAAGATGTTTTTCTTATTTATATATATATATATATATATATATATATATATATTCCTTTAGTACTGCCCTTCAAAAGCTACAGAAGACACTTTTTCCCCAGAAGACAGAATAAGTAAAATTTACACTGATCTTCAAAAAAAAAAAAAAAATTCAACCCCAGCTCTTAATGCATCAGTGAGCGTTTGAACCTTCTGTAATAGTTGCATACGAGTCCCTCCTCAGTGTGAAAAGATAGATCTCAAAATCATACAGTCATCATGTTGGAAGGGGTTCAAATACACAAAAACTCTGAAAAAAAACAAACAATTTGTGGGACCTCAAGGATTTTTCTGAAGAACAGCGGATAGTTGAACTGTTCAGGACAAAAAACAAGGGACTCATGAACAACTATCACTAAACCAAAACAACACAGCTGTGGACCATTCAGGTAATAATACAGTATTAAAAATCAAGTGTATGTATTCTTTTGATCAGGGTCATTTTTATAAATTCAGCTATTACTTTTGTCTTGTGGACTATATGTAAATGTATTATATGTGAAATATCAAAGAGGTCAATACTAAATAAAGCACAATGTACAATGTATTTTGTATGATCACTCTTATTTTGGTAATATAATGAATACTTTGCAGATTCTGCAAGGTGTATGTAAACTTTTGACTTCAACTTTAAATTACTGCCACTACTATTAATTTATTTGTATCAGTTAAATTTATTATTTACACTCAAAGAACAAATGTACAGTAGGAACATCAATCAGCATAACATTTGAAATTTTACATTGGGAAAAACAAAAAGATCGCACATTGAAAGTGAGTTGCTTGGACACACGAGGCCGACAGACACATACATTAGAAACATGCCAATGTGTTTAAATGAATATGAAAAATAACAGCCAAACAAATACAATAAAACAAAGGCACCGGATCCACAGCAGTTCACTGAGTTTTACAGTCGATATCTCCTTCACTTGTCCCCTTCAGTTTCTTCAGTTCCCCAAGCAGCTCCTGTTCCAGTGTTAAAATCTCCTTGGGCTTCTTGTACTACAACAAAAGTGAGAGAAACTCCATATAAAATCCATTGCTGGATGAAATAGCTGAGTACTGGAGCAGACGACAGAGGTGAGAGCAGTTCAGTCCAACCTTCTCTACTTAGGTGAACCAATAAAAAGTGACGGCATATTTGCCCTTTTGATGATCTGAGACCAGATTTGTGTGCTCTCTTAGTGAGGATTAAGACTTTGGCAACCTGGTCCTAGATCCACGCAAAAGGGAAAGTTCCTCTACATTGTGCGGAAAAAACTCTGACTACATACGTTACACTACAGAAAGAACTTAGAGAAAGTGATTAAGTGAGACTAGCGGTGAGAGTTCACTCACGCTGATGATTAAAGTGTTGTTGGCATGGGTAAAACTCAAGGCTGCGCTCTCCAAAGGCAGCTGGCAACGGTCGAGATCTGGAATACTGAACTTCTTATAGTACCTGGGAAATGAGAAGATGAAGAATGAGAGAATGTTCCTCATGGTCAGCCATCCATCTGCCATCTAGCTCAACAGTGCCACCTATAGGGTTACAGTAGGGCTACTGTAACAGTAACTAAACAATTTCTTTATCAACACACTTTTCACTAGGTATGACTGAAAACAAAGATGATTTATAAGCAGAATTTGCCTTTATCCACCTTATTCTTCAACCCAGAAGTAAGCTTATGGGCAAAACTTCTGGTTCATTAGCCGCTATAGGAAAATAAAAAAATAATAACAACGTGCACTAAAATGGTAAAACTGTTTGCACTACAAACTAGTGTGTTCATAATTAAGATAACACATTCAAATAATACGGTAAGACATACCAATTTGTAATATCAAGCAGCAAAACTAACTGTTTTTTTTTTTTACAGTTAAAAATAGATGGACATAGAAGAGACCAGATGCCAGACCCATAAAATTTACAAATGTCCATGCCCACTCTTACATAGAAAAAAGATGGATAGACAAATTTGATTTGATATGTTTGTCCAATTTTAAGATCAATGCATTAATATCTTGTAATGTGAAAAGCTGTGTTCGTATGAAACAACTCCATCAAGACATTTTAACTTTAAACCATTTCCAAAAATACATAATAAGTATAAAATACATAATATACATTCCAAAAAGTCCATAATAACATTTAAAAAAAAAAATCCACAATAATATTTCCTCCACTAAAAAAAGTCTACCCCCTGTTTAGAACTGTTTTGGATCATTTTGGCTTGTAAACAGTGACGACAAGATGACTTTTTAACTGGAGGAAGCTTTATTATAGTCTATGTGTTTAAAATATCTTAGTGCTTCCTATAAACATTCAGTTTTTCCCTTCACAAGATGTTAAATTGATGTTAGTCGTTTGTTTTGCTTGTGGATTATTGAGATGTTTTTATCATTCTGGTCCTTACTACTTTTCTGGGCCTTGAGTGTGGTAGTTCTCGGATTTCATCAAAGATATTTTAATTTGCACTCTGAAGACGAACAAAGGTCTTACGGTTTTGAAAAGACATGAGGGTGAGTAATTAATGACGGATTTAATTTTTTTGGTGACAAAACTATTCCTTTAATAACAATAACTGCCCAATTAAAAAACAGATACTTTGTCCAGTTCAACCAGGCATCCTGACCACATACAATATAGTCAAATAAACACTAAATTAGTCTAAAACAATCAATGCATAAATCAAAATCATAACTGACTTTTTGTTTGAGGTTCGGATGACACAACATCTTTCCGTCGGCTCTGCTGACACACTGTAGACTTCAATAGGGTAAGAAATATTGCGGACCCTCCACTGGAAACTATTTTTTGTGTCCTTACGCATGAACAATGGCTGTTTGGATAAAAACACACATCATTATAAACAAATTAAGAACATCACCATGTATTCAGTAGGAACGTGAAATAGTATCCTTACATTCGAACTGCTCTCTTTTATTAAATCTGAGGAAACGCCGTTTGGGTTTGTTTCACCAACTTCCAACGTCCACTGTCCCTCGCCTCCAAAAGTGGTTTTATGTCGCAACCTTCGCACTGAAGAAAGATTAAATAATTACATAATATGCACGTATAATATGCAATAATTACGCATGGAATTCAATTAGATAAAACCACAAAAGTAAAATGACTTACAGACAAGTTCATCTGTTTTCAAGTCATACTCCTCAGCCATCTCACTACCATCCTCAAAAAGATAATGAACTTTCCTTTTCCCTAATGAGAAAGGCATATGAAGGCCGTTATAAATGAACACTTTAGCATACATTGAACAATATTCAAGCTTTAAACTACATAAACAATTATTTTAACTGGTATTTTTATGATGTTTTGCATAGGTCCCGTTGCTATTAGCGTGTAGCAACTATATACGCCTTGTAAATCTTATTAGCAAGACCATTAACACGACTGCCAGCATAAACACACATATAAATTAACTAATCTAAAAATAATAGAGAAGATATATGCGCACCATTAGATATTAAGGCAGTTTTCTTGGCTTTCCTAAGAGTATCTGCCCAGTGTTGAACAGCCATGCTTCATCCGCTTTCATTTCCTCAAACAACCCCACGCCTGAGGTTGCCAAGGCAACTGTTATACCTCAAACAATATATTTCGTATCTGTATTAATTTATCAAGTTTATATACAACACAATATCTAATTATAACAATTAAACGTATTAAAAACAACTACAAATAGTAATGAATAATTTTAAATATTTCGTATTTTAAAAACGTCAGCGCTAGTTCTGACTATGACCCGGAAGTTCATCCGTTTAAAAACACTCGTGGGGCGTGCTTAAAAATAGGTGCTGGAAGAGGTACGTCTGGGGTGTTTTTAGGTCTTTTAAGTTGTTATCACAGTAAGACTATGCATTTAAAGATATATAAAGTTGAATATAAGATTTAATGTAACGATCCGTTCCGTTGGGACAGCGCTTGTTGCTAATATAAGGACTTTCGTGTTAAGAAGTCTTCTGCTGTAGGTCTCTGTATTTTTGTAATCTTTGAACCCTACTGATTACAATCATTTTGTTTCTATAGTTCTTCTCCTTTCCCTGGCCGGAATGGAGGGTCATGGCATCCTAAAAGCCTTCCCTAAAGTAAAGAGACCCAGGCCTAATGATCAGAAGGACGCGCCTGCCCTCAAGAAGACGCCTGCTGAACCAATAACAGGTTCATAATTCTCCCTTTAAAACACACTAAGTAAACAGCAAGGGCAGTTTGAGAATGTTTACATTTAAACTGGAGATTTAGAATTTTATATAACTTAATAACTCAAAATTTCTATTATTTAATTGAAAAGTAAAGTTTTTGAAAAAAAAAAAAGATTATTTATGTAATTGTATGGTTCAGGATGTTAATTTTTGTGATAATCAACAGTACACCAAAACAAACAAGCAAATAAAATATATTATTTTTGACACATGTTCTTAAAATCTAAAATGTGGGGTTTAACAATTTCTAAAAGTTTTAGTGTCATCTAGTCATCTCACTGATACTAGTCATACATGATTGGGCTGCATGAAGAAGACTGTGAAGAGGAGATGATCAAATCTTATATGACCAATTATACTCTTTAAATCCTTTTTTCCCCACAAAATATATATATATATTAAAAATGCTGATTCCAATTTCTTTTTTCTTAAAAAAAAAAAAAAGAATTTAAAGAGTATTATTTGTCATATAAGAGTTGATCATCTCCTCTTCACAGTCTTTTTCATGCAGCCCAATCATGTATGACTAGTATCAGTGGTTAAATTTTTTTTTTTAAGGGTTAGTTCACCCAAAAATGAAAAATCTGTCATTAATTACTCACCACTGTGTCATTCTAAACCTGTAAGACCTTCGTTCATTTTCGGTACACAAATTAAGATATTTTTGATGAAGCCTGAGAGCTGTCTGACCCTGCATAGGCAGCAACGTAACTTCCACGTTCGAGGCACAGAAAGGTAGATTTTATTCAACAACTACCCTTACTGCCTTTAACATGTTAGTTGCGTTGCTGTTTATGTAGGGTAAGAAAGCTCTCTGATTTCATCAGAAATATCTTAATTTGTGATAACCCTTATGGGTTTGGAACGACATGATGGTAGTTAATGACAGAACTGGATGAATTGTTTAATGAACAGAGTTTTTGCTTTTTCTTAGGTTCAGTTTTCCAAGGAGTCACAATATACATAGTTCCAGCTGGTATAGGGAAAGCCAGGTGTGATATATTCCATCGGCAAATCACCCAGAACGGAGGAAAGGTAGTTTCCACATTCTCCCCCAGCTGCACACACGTTGTGGTTGATGATTCAGTTGATTGTAAGAGAGCTTTGAGACTTCTGAAAGTGGAAAGTCTGCCCTCTGCTGTTCAACTAGTCAAATGCACTTGGTTGAGTGCCTGCATCAATGAGAAAAGTTTACTGGACCCCGAAGACTACAGCCTCCTTCCTCCTGAGAGGTAAGTCACTTGAGTCTAGACTTAATTGCCTCTGCATTTTCTGTAGTTTTATTTAAGAAATTTAGACCGCTGTTTAACTTTCGAATACATTTCTAAATATTTGAGTGCTAAAGTGCATAGAAATAACTACTTAATGAACATCTTCTCAGTCCCACAATTGCTCTCGCTGAGGAGTCAGATGAGACTGCAGTCAGCCCAGTTCCAGATGTAGCAGCACAGGATCCTTTGAAAATCCTTGAAAATCAAGAAAATCCACAAGAAACTCTCACAGAGGCTGTAAGAAAATGGGAATTGAATGTAATTGTCTCCATCTGTAAGATCTATCAGTTGTTTTTCTCCTCATGCAGCGCTTTTAATATGACTCACAGGTGCCAGAGATTCAGGAGGACCACCATGAGGAAGATGGTGTATCTCAGAACGACCTGGAGGCCTTGATCAGTGGCATTCACCCATCTGAGAGCAACCCAAGCCAGAGTTTGGCAGAGAATCCAATTTTGTCTGGGAAGTGGGTTTGTTCCCAACCATCCACAACTAAAGGAGAGAACCATAACAAACACATTACTGACAAACTGGAGCCGCTGGCCAAAGCCTATACGCACACGGGTGATAAATGGAGAGCTCTGGGCTACTCTAAAGCAATCAACGCTCTTAAGAGCTACCACAAGCCTATCACTTCATATGAGGTCAGTTCAGATACAGATATGAGTCTGTAGAGGTTTTGGGGTTCATTGAGGTGCTTATTTGTGTTAAAAACTCCTATGGTTGTCGTTGCATATTACGACTGGTTTCAAGCATGCATCGGTGATTAATAAATACATACTTTAATAACAGACATTACAGTTTTAAATGTAAAAACATCTTTGGACACAAACTGTTTTTTTTTCTGTTTACAGGAAGCATGTAAGATCCCAGGCATTGGTAAACGAATGGCAGACAAGATCATGGAAATCATGGAAAGCGGGCACTTGCGTAAACTAGATCACATCGGGGAGGAGGTGCCTGTTCTTGAAATGTTCACTAACATCTGGGGTGCTGGAGCCAAGACTGCTCAGATGTGGTATCAACAGGTAATACTGTCACACAACATTTAGTTTGAAAGATATATTAATTGTATTAAATCATCTCCTCTTCACAGTCTTTTTCATGCAGCCCAATCATGTATGACTAGTATCAGTGGTTACATTTTTTTTTTTTAAGGGTTAGTTCACCCAAAAATGAAAAATCTGTCATTAATTACTCACCATTGTGTCATTCTAAACCTGTAAGACCTTCGTTCATTTTCGGTACACAAATTAAGATATTTTTGATTAAGTCTGAGAGCTGTCTGACCCTGCATAGGCAGCAACGTAACTTCCACGTTCGAGGCACAGAAAGGTAGATTTTATTCAACAACTACCCTTACTGCCTTTAACATGTCAGTTGCGTTGCTGTTTATGTAGGGTAAGAAAGCTCTCTGATTTCATCAGAAATCATGGAATTGTAGGGGAATTGTAGTTCAACATTTAATTTGAAATTGTAGTTCAACATTTAATTTGAAAGATATATTAATTGTATTAAATCATCTCCTCTTCACAGTCTTTTTCATGCAGCCCAATCATGTATGACTAGTATCAGTGGTTACCTTTTTTTTTTTTTAAGGGTTAGTTCACCCAAAAATTAATAATATAATATAATATAGTATAATATAGTATAATATAATATAATATAATATAGATTGTGGCCACAAATTAAAGGGATGGTTCACCTAAAAATTTAAATTCTATTAATTTTATTAGATGGGTGACAAACGCACATAGCATTATAACAACTTTCAACACACTCGGATGTATCTAGTATGATAAAACAGCGCTGCTTTTCCTACATGCGCATGACTGGAAGAAACGGAAGCGCTCGATTGTGGCCTAATAAAATCTCTGCTGCTTTCGAGCCTTGTATCGCGCTCATCCTTCAGTAGCTCCAGCGTCTTTGTTTCGCTTCCACAACTTTTAAAATGAGGGAATGAATTAGTGCAATGTGCCCACAAATTTAAAAAAAATTTTACCCAAAAATAAAGATTCTGTCATTAATTACTCAACCTAATGTCATTAGGCTACAAGAATACTTTTTGTAAAAAGCAGTTCTTCTCCATGTCACTCTAGCACTATTTAGTTTCTTTTGTGCACAAAGTATTCTCAGCTTAATTAAATTATGGTTGAACCACTGATGTCACATGAACTGTTTTGTCGATGTTCTTTGTACTTTACTTGACCTTGATTGTGGTAGTTGTGTTGCTGTCTATGCAGGGTCAGAAAGGGTCAGTTTCATCCAAAAATATTTAAATTTGTGTTCTGAAGATGAATGAAAGTCTTGTGGATTTGGAACGACATGAAGGTGAGTAATTAATGACAGAATTTTCATTTTTGAGTGAACTATCCCTTTAATATAAACACTAAAATAAGTGTCTTGAGAAATCACAGTTCAGGTACAACAGTTCAACAGTCCTAACCTCTGTAAATGACAAGTGAGCCAGTTAGCTAAATAAAAAAAACCACAAAACAAAACTACAACCAGTGATGTGACTTTAGTGCTGGACAATCTGTTTGTCTAAACTTTGGGCATTTTTTTCACACTTTGAAGTTCTCAGAACTTAGTACTCTGTACTCAGAAATGAAAGTCATGAGAAAACTGGAAGTGTGTTCAAGCCTACAGTGAGGGGAAAAAAAAACATTGAACCCCCTGCTGATTTTGTGCGTTTGCTCTCTGACAAAGAAATGATCAGTCTATAATTTTATTTAAACAGTGAGAGATGGAATACTAACAAAAAATCCAGAAAAACACATTTCAAAAAGTTATAACTTGATTTGCATTTTAATAAGTGCATTTAAATAAGATTTCTGGCTCCCAGGTGACTTTTAAACAGGTAACGAGCTGAGATTAGGAGCACTCCTAATTTCAGTCTGTTACCTGAATAAAAGACACCTGTACACAGAAGCAATTCATCTCATTCCAAACTCTCTACCATGGTCAAGACCAAAGAGCTGTCCAAGCATGTCGGGGACAAGATTGTAGACCTACACAATGCTGGAATGGGCTACAAGACCATCACCAAGCAGCTTGGTAAGAACAGTTGGTGTGACTATTCGCAAATGGAAGAAACAAAAAATAACTGTCAATTTCCCTCGGCCTGGAGCTCCATGCAAGATCTCACCTGGAGTTTCAATGATCGTGAGAACGGTGAGGAATCAGCCCAGAACTACACAGGAGAATCTTGTCTGTGATCTCAAGGCAGCTGGGACCATATTCCCCAAGAATTGGTGTAACACTACGCCGTAAAGAACTTAAATTCTGCAGCGCCTGCAAGGTCCCCCTGCTCAAGAAAGCACATGTACAGGCCTTCTGAAGTTTGCCAGTGAACATCTGAATGATTCAGAGGAGAATTGGGTGAAACTGTTGAGACCAAAATCAAGCTCTTTGGTATCAACTCAGTTCGCCATGTTTGGAGCAGGAGGAATGCTGCCTGTGACCCCAAGAACACCATCCACACCGTCAAACATGGAGGTGGAAACATAATGCTTTGGGGGTGTTTTTCTGCCGAGGGGACAACTGCACTGCATCAAAGGGACGATGGACGGGGCCGTGTACCGTCAGGGCTAAAGCATTGAGGCCAGCTAGGGCATTGAAAATGGGTCATGGATGGGTATTCCAGCATGACAATGACCCAAAACACACAGCCAAGGCAACATAGGAGTGGCTCAAGAAGAAGCACATTAAGGTCCTGGAGTGACCTAGCCAGTCTCCAGATCTTAACCTCAAATCTGTGGAGGGAGCTAAAGGTTGAAGTTGCCAAACGTCAGCTTTGAAACCTTAATGATTTGAAAAGAATTGGCAAAGAGGAGTGGGACAAAATCCCTCCTGAGATGTGTGCAAACCTGGTGGCCAACTACAAGAAACGTCTGACCTCTTTGATTGCCACCAAGGGTTTTGCCACCAAGTACCCAGTCAAATACTTATTTCACTCATTAAAATGCAAATCAATTTATAACCTTTTTGAAATGTGTTTTTTGTTGTTGTTGTTGTTGTTATGATGTCTCTCACTGTTTAAATAAACCTACCATTAAAATTATAGACTGATCTTTTCGTTGTCAGTGGGCAAATGTACAAAATCATCAGAGGATCAAATCATTTTTTTTCTCACTGTGTGCCAGTTTCCCTCCAACGCCTTCACCCCTCCTCACTGGCCATTCAGAATGAGCTTTTTTGCTGTCTCTCCAAGCCAAGATAGGAAATGTTTTAGAAATCAGAATTTTTATTTTATTTTGTTTATTTATTTTTAATTATGTTACTAGTGTTGCAGAACATTTAAGCTTTTAAAACTCAGTGGAGCATATTCAGTAATATTAAGCAACAACCATAATGTTTTACAAGTTTAAACGGATGATTTGATTTCTTTTACTATCAAAGGGATTTCGCACATTGGAGGATATTCGCACTAAGGCGGTCTTGAATCACACTCTAAGGATCGGACTAAAACACTACGATGATCTCCTTGAGCGAATGCCGAGAAGTGAAGCAAATGCCATAGAGAGAACGGTTTGTACAGACCTTATTTTAAATGGCCTGAATTAAAGAAAATAACCATAACCAAGCAATTAAACTGAGGGATTTTCTTTGTTCTTACCATCCATAACAACATCGTCCGGTTGTGAAGAACAAGAATGTATCTACTTGATTTTCACAGCAGTAAATAATAAAACTGAATTTCTAAAAGACAAGCAATCAAGAGAGGGGGGGGGAAAGGAAAACAATTTTGTGTTGGCGGCAGCAAAACTGTCAATCTTCCTCAGTCAGCTGATGGACATAACAGAGATTGTTAGTGAGTCTGTCGTCCCATAGGAAGAGTGGGAGCTCTTGAAAGCTGGCGCTTCATAAGTCAGAAGCCACTGAGCTCCCTTACAGAGTCTTGGGCCCAAGCCAGTTGTTTTCTTACTATTACTTGGAACATCCCACTGTTTTCCTCTTAACAGACCTGATAGATAAAAAGGGCAGATGAAGAAGATGAGTGCAACATGTGCTCTCATAGCTTGACAGGAATGATATGTAGAGCATGTAAACTTATTACTTTCAGCGTTTCAGCTCTAAATTACTGAAATGCTGTCTAAATTGGTGTTTAAAAATAAATAAAAAATGTGAGATTCAGAACACAACTTATTCAGAGAACTTTTTCATCCATTTTATTTTCTATAATCTGCATAAATGCATTGTTTTTAGCAAATAAAGAGGATGCTACACTTACCAGTCAAAATATATTTTTTTTAAAGAATTATTTTCTGCTCACCAAGCCAGCATTTATTTAATCCAAAATACAGCAAAAAGCAGTAATATTGTGAAATATTTTTACTATTTAGAATAACTGTTTTTTTATTTGAATATACTTTAAAATGTAATTTATTCCTGTGATCAAAGCTACATTTTCAGCAACATTACTCCAGTCTTCAGTATCACATGATCCTTTATTCTAATTATTATTATTATTATTATTATTATTATTGTCAACAGTAAATTTATTTAAAATTTTTTTCAGGATTCTTTGATAAATAGAAAGATCCAAAGATCAGCGTTTATCTGCAATAGAAAAGCTTTTGTAACATCATAAACTACACCATTTAAAAGCTTGGAGTAAGTATAATTTCTTTTTTGTTTGTTTGTTTTTTTTGGGGAAAAAAATTATAGAAAATAATACTTTTATTTAGCAAGAATGCTTTAAATTGAACAAAAGTGATGAAGACATTTAAAATGTTACAAAATATTTCTATTTCAGATAAATGTTTCTTCTGAACTGTCTATACATCAAAGAAACCTGGAAAAAATATACTCTGCTGTTTTCAACATAATAATAATAAAAATGCTTTTTGAGGAGCAAATCAGAATATTAAAATGATTTCTGAAGGATCATGTGACAGAAATAATTATACTAAAAATTCAGCTCTGAAATCACTGGAATAAATTACATTTTAATATATATTTTATGGAAAACAGTTTTAAATCGTAAAAATATTTCAAATATTTGATCAAAAATTCACTGTTTTGCTTTACTTTGGATGAAATAAATGTAGGCTTTGTGAGCAGAAGAGACTTACAAATCTTTACAAATCTTACTGTTCAAAAACCTTTTGGCATTTTTTTTATTGTAATCTATTTTAAAAATGTAATTTCCTGTGATGCAAAGCTAAATTTCCTGTGGACAATACGATGAGGTCTTCAGTGTCTCATGATCCCTCAGAAATAATTTTCTTTATGAATAGAAATGACTAAAAGTCTTAACTATCACATTTGAGCAAATGAATGCATCCTTGTTATTATAGTAGTAATTAAAAAATAGTAGTAGTGTATATAATTTATAATTATATCAATTATATAAATACATACATAAAGTAAATTACATAAAATATATGAATATTATGTGACTGACAGGTGAAGGACGCAGCTCACAGTGTGGACACACAGCTGGTGGTTATGGCGTGTGGTTCATACCGCAGGGGGAAGAGCACATGTGGAGATGTGGACATTCTCATCACTCACCCTGATGGACAATCGCATAAAGGGGTTTTCAGCAAAGTGTTGCATCTCCTCCATCAGAGTGGTATGTTGGCATATCACAGAGAAATTTAGAATAATTTGAATTTCTGATTTAATAAACCCACAGTTAATATAATTTTCTTACTTTATTATTGTTTTGTGTTCATGATGTTGTTTTTATTTTCCAATCCAGGTTTCCTAACAGATGACCTTGTAAGCCATGAGGAGAACGGTGAACAGAAGAAGTACATGGGCATCTGTCGGCTTCCAGGCCCTTCACAGCACCACAGGCGCCTAGACATCATTGTAGTGCCCTATTCTGAATTTGCATGTGCTCTTCTGTACTTCACTGGCTCTGCCCACTTCAACCGATCGATGAGGGCATTGGCTAAGACCAAACACATGAGCCTATCAGAGCACTCGCTGAACTGTGCTGTAGTGCGGCAGCGTGGTGTGAAGCTGGTGGCGGGAACTCCTTTGCACACACCGACGGAGAAGGATGTCTTTAATCAGCTCGGCATACCGTATAGAGAACCGCATGAACGAGACTGGTGACAAGGCTACATTCATATTATATTAAATTATGAGACTGCAAGCTTTACATGAGAACCTCTTATGATTTTAACTATATGGAATCATGCTGTTCTAATCACATTTCTAATGTGGGAGTGCACGATAGAATTGTTTTAATTTGGATCAAATTACTTCAAAGTTCAACTTTTTATTGGATGAAGTTTTAATGAGGGAAATGTTATTCATTCTTGGTGTATATTATGTAATATGTAAGTTATTAAAGCACCTCAAAACGTGTTTTTAAGTGTTTCTTTTATCTTTAAAGCTTGGTAAGTATATAAGTTGTTGTTCCTGCTTCCTTTTTAAATATTAACTATTATAAAAGGTAGTCTTATGTGATCATGCCATCTTACGTCTTTTTATCAAAATAAATAAGATTACGAGAATAAAGTCGGAATGTTTCGAGAGTTCATTCGTAGCAATTAAGAGATGAAAGTTATAATATTTTGAGAGTATATTCTATACGCAACAATATTTAAATAAATTCTGCTGGTTTGGCAACTTCTCCCAGTGCTCTCAATCTGAACCTTTGCATCTGCAATATAGGCTTTACTCTCAAAATATTATAACTTCAATCTATATGTTTTAATTTCTAGAAACATTTCGACTTTATTCTCAAAATATTATGACTTTAATCTCTTTTTTTTTTAAACGGCGTCGTAGTTTTGTTTGTCTTTTTGAATAAATATTTTGAATGAAATCTTTACATCATAGAGTAGAATGATTACGAAAGCTGTCAGACTGTCTTAAATATTCACTGTTTTTAGACTAATGACAAAGTTCTGAGTTCTGAAGCTTGAAGGGTGTTTTTGTAGTGCAATGTATATGCCGAAAGATAAAGGGAATTTTGGTTTCTTAGTTAATGAACCCTCACGTTTACTTATAAAACACATTTAAAAACGAGTGTAAAGTTTAGCAAGGTTTTAGGGTTGGTTAAGGAATGTGCTACCAGGATGGTGTGTCCATTAAAACACAGATGAATCCAGTACTCAGTCCATGATGTTTATTTAACATTAGAGGCATAGGATTCAAGCCATGGTAGTATGACACAAATAGAGTTGAATGGTTTCTAAGAACAAAAGACAATAAATGGCAAACAAATCTTAGATACAATTAATGTAACTCAGACAAATTGAAACAAAAGTTATCAAAACAACAAAAGGAATAAACTTACAAAGTCAGGAACACATCAACTCTAAAAGAAGCTCTCTTTGAGAAGAAGGAAAAGCAATGTTAGCTTCAGCTGCATATTGCACACACTCGAAATAACAGCAGCTAAATACTGATTAGAGCACCTGAGGAGACTTAGCTCCACCTATGGCTGACTGTCATGTGACCTCCTGGGAATTCTCAACAACAAGTGTACCAAAGTGCTGTACAATATTTGGCAATATAAGTAAAAACTCATAAGACAAAACATACAAATAAACCATAAACAACTAAGAAACCCTTATATTCTCAGGGAACACCAAGAATAAATGAGTCTTCAGTCTAGAAGATTAATTCACTTAAGATTCATCCAGACGAGTAGTTTAGGATATTTAAAGCTAAGATTGATGAAAATACAGAACTGCTTTTTGTCATTTTTGGGGAAAACGCTTTTGTTTTTAAATACTCTTTATGGAGACTACTGTTGGTTCTGTCACACGTTTGTTGATTCGATCACCATGAATGATTTTTTCTAAGGAATTGAGTTGAATTGTTAAATGACTCATTCATAACATAAAACACTAAACATGTCTGGCTTCAAATTTTAGTATGCTGAATTTCTTATTTGACCACATTTTGAATATGTCAAACTTTTTCAGTTTGTTTGTATTCAGATACCATATTCACACAACAAGGCAAATTATCCTCAACAAAATATCCTCCGAATAAATAGCTTTATAAACATACTGCATTTTATTTTCAAACAAAAAAAACAACAAAACAAAACAAATCTTTCTGTATCCCCCGGGCCTTGTTCTAATTCTCTGTCATGTTATTGTTGGCGTTCAACACTTTCAAATAATAATAAAAAAAATAAACAAACACCTTGCCGCCCCCTAATGGCGTTTCTATGTAATCTGAAGAAAGAGTCAATAAGTGAGTGAAACTTTTTTGTAAACTGATTCAAATGAGTCGCTAAGGTGAATCAAATCTGGGTTGAACGCTCTCTCGGTGGGCGGATCGAAGCACAATTTGTCCCTATCCCATCATCACGTTGCGCACATGGCGTAGGATGTGACTGCGCCACACCCAGCTGTGTCTGAACGGCAGTTTGCAGGGACTCGCTTGTGTAATATTTGGGGGCAACCAGTGGCACGGAGCTCATGCTGCTGCACCACTGTGCCTCCCCTCATGTCCCAATAACAGCAGAAGGCGGGCGCGGGCGGTGCATGAGCGACGAGAGCGTTTAAAGCTTTCGTTCGATTTACGTACAATACGTATATTTACAACTCTTGAGCTGTGACCAAAGTCAACACTAGGACAGAGTAATGTCCTATCAGCCTGTTTAAAATGGGCTTGTTTTTATATATCGCTGGATCTGCCAACCCCACCGAGGCCAGTGTCTATGAGGTGAGAAAAGTCTTACAAGTCTTGTTCAGCTTGTTCAAATTGCTTGTGCCGGTTGTTTGTGTCAAACATTATTTACACAGTTTGTCTATGAATGCACGCTGCAGGCTCTGTTACCACTTGTTGACTCGCCGATTGAACAGTTTGCGTCTTTTTATTAACAGTTTTTAGTGCGTCAACACGTTATGTTTTTAACAGCGTTCAACTTTCGTTGTATTTCTTTTGCAATCTGATACATCTGTTTGTTACAAGCCTTGCGTGCTAACCAATAGTCTTGCGTCAGGTCACGGAAGTGTAGGATTGTGTCTCAAATAGTGGTTGGCTGCTTACTAGACAGCATTTTTGTGCATAACATGATGGCCAAAATGCTGTCTAGGTAGACAGCTACCAAGGTTTTGAGACATGGCCTAAGAGTAAGTCTGGGCCAAGTTCAGTAAACAAAAGTGTACAGTGTTAGCAGTGGATAACAATTCAACTGTCACAGATTTCAAGATCAAATGGGATAAATTTAAGCCAGAGTAAACTTTTACTAGTTATGTTGTGAATATAAATGAGTCAGCATGAGTACATAACAAGTTCAAAATAACTGTTGATTCAACAATGAAGTTGAAGCAGTCAATAATCTACCAACTTTAAGGTCTACCACAAGTATGATGTCTCTCTCCTTTACAAAGGTCCATAGATTTTGTTATCACTGGTGAAGATAATGCTGATTTCTCTGTCTGTAGTTAAAAGAAGTGAATTCATCATTAAAAAGTGCTGAGTGTTTTTCTTCTTCTTCTTTTTTTATCCCCCCGATTGGTGATAAGTTAGTACAGTGTTTTTTATCTGTGCTTTCTGTTGTAGAAAGCTGAAGTTTGATCCACACTCTGATTTATTCAAATATATGGCGGTATATTTTGATAATCGCAAGGTATCTACAGCATTTTCTTTTCCATTTAGTTTCCTTCATATTTAAGCAATTTTTCTATATGTTGTGGTCTAATTCACATTTTATAGAGCAGAAAAAACTGAATATTAATACTTAAAGGAGAAGTTTACTTCCAGAATGAACATTTCCTAATAATTTACTCACCCCCCAACCCCAAGATGTTTCCTTCTTCAGGTAAAAAGAAATTAAGGGTTTTGAGGAAAACATTCAATATAGTGGTCTTCAGTGGTGACCAACGGGTTAAACTGCATTTCAGTGCACTTTCTAAGGGCTCTACACAATCCCAGCCAAGGAATAGGAGTCTTATATAGCATATTCTATATATATCATTTTCTAAGAAAAATACAAATGAATATACTTTTTAACCACAAATGCTCATCTTGCACTAGCTTGACCGTTTCACGCACACGTGATGCAGGCGGAAAATTGACAAAAACTAATATCTCGATATTTTCTGGAATTTTACCGATAATGATAATTAGACAATATTTTGCTGTGTGTGTGTTATTGTGCTTAAGGACTACACTGCTGACCCGAACGTTTTTAATATTCTTCATATTCTATGTGGTCAGTTCACAGCAGTGATAGAAATTATTCTTTTCCAATAAGTTTAAATAACATTTTTACCTTTTACAGGCATTTTTACCTTTTATAAAGCCATGTTTTCTAAAAGTGTGCATCATCTTTTGAGCCAAATTCTAACATTTAATCAATTATAATAATAATAATAATACATTTAAGCTGTTACCAAACAAATTAAATCAGTACCAACAAAATTATTCTTTGCTGAAGTTGAATATGAAGTGGTATTTAGATGTACAGGTCCTTCTCAAAAAATTAGCATATTGTGATAAAGTTCATTATTTTCTGTAATGTACTGATAAACATTAGACTTTCATATATTTTAGATTCATTACACACAACGCGAAGTAGTTCAAGCCTTTTATTGTTTTAATATTGATGATTTTGGCATACAGCTCATGAAAACCCAAAATTCCTATCTCAAAAAATTAGCATATTTCATCCGACCAATAAAAGAAAAGTGTTTTTAATACAAAAAAAGTCAACCTTCAAATAATTATGTTCAGTTATGCACTCAATACTTGGTCGGGAATCCTTTTGCAGAAATGACTGCTTCAATGTGGCGTGGCATGGAGGCAATCAGCCTGTGGCACTGCTGAGGTGTTATGGAGGCCCAGGATGCTTCGATAGCGGCCTTAAGCTCATCCAGAGTGTTGGGTCTTGCGTCTCTCAACTTTCTCTTCACAATATCCCACAGATTCTCTATGGGGTTCAGGTCAGGAGAGTTGGCAGGCCAATTGAGCACAGTAATACCATGGTCAGTAAACCATTTACCAGTGGTTTTGGCACTGTGAGCAGGTGCCAGGTCATGCTGAAAAATGAAATCTTCATCTCCATAAATCTTTTCAGCAGATGGAAGCATGAAGTGCTCCAAAATCTCCTGATAGCTAGCTGCATTGACCCTGCCCTTGATAAAACACAGTGGACCAACACCAGCAGCTGACATGGCACCCCAGACCATCACTGACTGTGGGTACTTGACACTGGACTTCAGGCATTTTGGCATTTCCGTCTCCCCAGTCTTCCTCCAGACTCTGGCACCTTGATTTCCGAATGACATGCAAAATTTGCTTTCATCCGAAAAAAGTACTTTGGACCACTGAGCAACAGTCCAGTGCTGCTTCTCTGTAGCCCAGGTCAGGCGCTTCTGCCACTGTTTCTGGTTCAAAAGTGGCTTGACCTGGGGAATGCGGCACCTGTAGCCCATTTCCTGCACACGCCTGTACACGGTGGCTCTGGATGTTTCTACTCCAGACTCAGTCCACTGCTTCCGCAGGTCCCCCAAGGTCTGGAATCGGTCCTTCTCCACAATCTTCCTCAGGGTCCGGTCACCTCTTCTCGTTGTGCAACGTTTTCTGCCGCACTTTTTCCTTTCCACAGACCTCTTGCTTGAGGGTGTCAATGATGGCCTTCTGGACAGCAGTCAGGTCGGCAGTCTTACCCATGATTGCGGTTTTGAGTAATGAACCAGGCTGGGAGTTTTTAAAAGCCTCAGGAATCTTTTGCAGGTATTTAGAGTTAATTAGTTGATTCAGATGATTAGGTTAATAGCTCGTTTAGAGAACCTTTTCATGATATGCTAATTTTTTGAGATAGGAAGTTTGGGTTTTCATGAGCTGTATGCCAAAATCATCAATATTAAAACAATAAAAGGCTTGAACTACTTCGAGTTGTGTGTAATGAATCTAAAATATATGAAAGTCTAATGTTTATCAGTACATTACAGAAAATAATGAACTTATGCTAATTTTTTGAGAAGGACCTGTATTTACACATCAATGCAGCTATATTTGAAATTATTTCAGGTACCGAAAATGTGAATTTAAAACCGCCAGCAGGTGTCAGTAAGTCATTGCAGTTGAACCAAATCATTTAAACGATTCATTCAAGAACGAAACACGGTTTTGTTGCTCAAAGACGCAAAACAGCTGCTGTGTTTGGAATGATTTTTGTTAGCGAAAATGAGCAAAAACAGGAAATATCATGTCTAAAACCTAAGTCTTTTAATATTAACTTCTTGTTTATTGAACTGATGTATAAAATCAACATCACATGTGTAGTTCTGCTGATTTTTAAAGGAAAAAACGTCACTCCTCGTGATATTAGCTATACGAAATTAATAAATACATTTTCCGCCACCACATCATTCTAAATGCATTTTAATAGACCGAATCATGTAGTGAAAGAACGCATTACTAGCCTTCATCACCTAATGTAGCTTTATGCGTGCACTAGGTGTGTTTTGTTTATTTTTTGCAGTATACTCGATAATGTCAAATCACACATCGTTAAAACAACAATTACGATATTATCGCAGACGATATATATCGCACACCCCTATCTGGAAGTGACTTCACCTTTAGGCTTGTTTGCATTGTATATAGAGATACTGGTGTGTTTTTTTGTTTTTTTTAGTTGTCATCTACTGGTCCTGAGGAAAAAAAATATTATCCTTTAATTGAATGTAATTGAAGTTCAAAAGGAAACAAACAATGCTAAGACACTTTTGGAAAAAGAGAGGGTTGTTCACTGATCTATAAATTCTTTATTCTAGATCAGTGTGGTTGTTCCTAAAGGACATGAGCAGGTTCTGAGGATCTTGTTTGTTGGTTTGAAGTTCCGATAGAGGGTTTGCACTTATGTCACGGTTTGGTCATTTACCTGAATGCGTGGCCATATTGGCGCTATTAGCCTAAATAGCCTAAATCCTGGTTCATTTTGGCCAAACACAAATGCCTTTTGTTTCTCAGACAGTTTTTTTGAATTACACTCCTTGAGTTCTTATAACTTTTTGTCAGGCTGTTGTTTTCCCTGGTCTGACCGATAATTGACCATTTTCAGCAGCAATAATCAGCAAAATATGCAAGTTTTATTCGGTTCAGTGCCACCAATATGGCCCAGTCTGGCTCTATGCGTGAAATAAACATACACCAACAAAAACATTTTAGTAAAACTTTAGAATAGGTAACACTTACTACTAACTAGTTGCTTATTAGCATGCATATTGCTAGAATTTTAGCCATTTATTAGTACTAGTTAAGCACATATTAATGCCTTATTCTGCATGACCTTATTCTACATCCCTGACACATACCTTACTAACTATTAATAATCAGCAAATTAGGAATTTACTGAGGGAAAAGTCATAGTAGTGAATAGGTGTTATCTATTCTAAAGTGTTACCAAATTTTATAATTAAAAATGCTTCATCTGTAGAACAAAATTGCCTTTCACAAAAGGTGGTAGGTACATATGAAGTGCCTTTTTACTAGACTAGTCAGCATATGGAATTGCTATAAAAAACAATCCACAAAACTTGTAAATCAGAAGATAATAACTAGGTTAACTTCAGACTGACCGTACTTCCATCAAACTACATAACCTGAAGATAAACCTCACTCATCAGTTGAGAGTTAAATAGAATTCTGCTGAGGAGTGTATTATGTAGTACCACAAGATTTTGTAATCAGTTCCTCCCTTCAGATAAAAATGAAAACCTCATGTTTACCCAAAAGATTTTTTTGAGTTTTAGCTGACTCGGTGTTGTATTAATCTCTCATTATTTATTAAAATATTTGACATTGCTGAAGAGAATAAAAGCTGGTATTAATATTACACACCGGTGGCCAAGTCAATCAACTGCTTTTAGTGGCCCTAGGCAGTTCAAGTACAGGATTATCGTATAATACCGTATCATATGCTGTCGCTGATACTCCATTTCTCACTAAGACTGTGGAAAACAATGTTGGCTAGTCAAGTATCATTATTAGACTGGCCAACATTATCTACTGCTTTCAACAGCTTCTCATTATAACCTATTAAACTTCAGTTAGTTTTCTAATATAATGTTTTCTGGCACCGAAACCGGATATGGACAGAGTGTCCACAGCTGCAAAGAATTAGTTCAATCTTCTGAAGGTCTACATGCGTCTTTCACTAGTTCCTCACATGCTCATTTATTTGAAAGAAGGAACATTTGTAAAGAAAACAATGAAAAAAGTTCAAAATAAAAATTGATTTACTACTGGTTGACCAACATTTGTTCATATGAACCTTTCCATCACACAGAAGGTTATTTTTAGTGTAAAAAGGCTCTTATTATTAACATTTCTTCACACTAGAAAGTGTGGTTCTCCAGTGTTTTTTTTGTTTGTTTTTTTTGAAGAACTCAAAATGGTTCTTCAATAAAACTTTATTTTTAAGAGTGTGTGTGTGGTTGCTTTGCTAGGACACTTGGGTGAACTTGAGACTTCATACATTGACTTAAAATGACCTTGACACCATTAGGTTGAGAGTAATGCAAAAATAGGTCAGAAAAGCAGAATTTGTTCTGAGAAAAGGTCTTGCGTCAGTTGTTTGCAGATTCCACATGGCTTGATATTTAGTAGTCAGTGGAATGTGATTCACTGTGTTTGGCTTAAGTGTCCAAACACTTGTTTTGGGTCACTGTGTGTTTAATGATATCCAGAAACAGTATGTCCAGTCTCAAGTTGCAGAGTCAGCTTTGGTTAATTGCAGATATTTGTGGTTAGTGATAAATAATACACTCAAAGTGCTGGGGCCGTCCTTGAAAAGAATGTTCGCAAGGAGAAGGCACAGGGTCATGGAGCTACACTTGACCTGTTCAGCGGAACGGAGACATTTTTAGCATACTATGTCAACTGTAGTCTTGATTCTGGACTTTTATGGTGGACAGCTTGGTAATGGCTATGTTGTGTATACTGTGTGGTAAAAATAAAACTGCAGCTGTGGTTGCTAGAAAGTAAATTTAATATTTCAACAATGGTTTACGTATTATGAAAGACATTTTGTTGCCTGTATATTTAATATTTAATTTAACAGCCTACATGAAGTACTTAAGTCTACAACTTTTAATGTACTGATACGTCATTATAATATATGATGCTAAATTGATGGTCATGCTGATTTAAAGCCCATGTTAACACTGAGAGGCAAAACATCACATTGCTAACTTAATGTGACAAAATGCTCTAATGTGCATTTATTTCAAAAATAACTAATACTAACTAATAACTACTTACCTAAAAATATTTTAGTCTTGTTAAATATATTTATATATGAATATAGTTTCACCATAAATTCTATGAAATTTGTGAAAACTGCCCAACACCTTATTCACCATATTCATATTCAATAAGAGGGATCATACAAAATGCATGTTTTTTTTATTTATTACTGACCTGAATAAGATATTTCACATAAAAGACATTTACATATAGTCCACAAAAGAAAATAATAGTTGAATTTCTAAACCCTGATGACCCTGTTCAAAAGTTTACATACACTTAATTCTTAATACTGTATATAGTGTTAACTAAATTATCCACAGCTTTTTTTTTGTTTTGTTTAGTGATTGTTGTTCATGAGTCTCTTGTTTGTCCTGAACAGTTAAACTGCCTGCTGTTCTTCAGAAAAATTCTTGAGGTCCCACAAATTCTTTGGTTTTTCAGCATTTTTGTATATTTAAACCCTTTCCAACAATGACTTTGATTTTGAGATCCATCTTTTCACACTGAGAACAACTGAGGGACGCATATGCAACTATTACAGAAGGTTTAAATGCTCACTCATGCTTCAGAAGGAAAAACAGTGCATTAAGAGCCGGGGGTGAAAACTTTTTGAATTTGAAGGTCAGGGTAAATGTGACTTATTTTGTCTTTTAGGAAACATGCAAGTAAATAGCTTCTGAAGGGCAGTACTAAATAAAAAAAATATATATGTATATAATGTTTAGGCAATTCGTTCTGTTTAAATGTTTACACCCCCTGGGTCTAAATGCATTGTTTTTCCTTCTGGAGCAGTACCTTCTGTAATA